>JAQFXM010001238.1:0-34444 GCA_034693345.1 Entomobrya multifasciata
ATTTCAACCTTCTATATTTTATGCTTTGCCAGGTATGTGCGTGCACTATGTGTAAAAGTAATAAATTACAAATGGGAGAAACGGACGCACAGTGAAAAGTAGCGAAACATCATCTATTGCTAGTTATTGCTAAATTCTCTTCAAAACATCAAAGGGTTTTTTACGTTACAATTCGTGAAGTACTAACATACGTTGTTGTGTATGTAATAAAAAAGCACGTTGAAAAGGTATGCAGACAAAACGTATTCAATTTAACAAAGTAAGAATTATCTACAATCTATAACAAGAGAGCAGAACTTCGTGCATTTTTAGATCGGCATTTTTAAATTGTGCAAACGTATAATTGATCGCCGATCATACATGTTTTTGGCGAAGTTAAAACCTGACTGAAATGCTCGAACAATTTTTTCAGGGTATGATCAATTTGTGAACTATTTTTCTGGCATCGAGTTCAAAGTTATTTTTATTAGTACTTTTGTCCCATGAACAGTTTCGGTGCGACACGGATTTATAAAGCATCGCAGATAGCAGTCAAGAGTATTTGATTTGCTTTCACAAAGTCTAGATGAGGACACTTTCTTTTGGTTTTTAATAGTAACATTATTGCCAAATAAAGAAGTTTGTAGTGAGTTTTAATGCATGCTAAACAATGTCATTTTACTACGACAGTATTTTTTTCATACGTATTCCTGAAAAACCTTCTACATGGTAGGTCGAAACGTCTCACGTCTATGATAGATTTTAAAATTGACGAATATCAAACAAACCGTAAAATAACGTTAGAGCGAAATGGTTTAAAGCGAAGCATTTATTCAAGGTTTCACTGTACATTGTCATTACGAAACGTTAGCCACTTCTATGTATTTAAATAGAGAGAACTACTATAGGTTAGATTTAAGAGTACGGATGTGTAAATTTATAATACTGAAAGTCATCATGAACTTTGCACTTAAAACTAATACTTTCGTATGCGTTCGGAAACTCAGTATCTATGAAAATTTCTGATGAACTTAAGCTATAAATATAAGTAGGTAAAGTGCGTAGTAAAAAAACTTTCTCTATAATACTCAAATTGCACAGATATTCTATACACTTTGACATCAGCAATAGCCTCCAGTCAGCTTTCTCCAAAATGTAGGCAAATCCTTAAATATTTTAGATTGATCAAATATTCATAATAAAGCAGTATGCAAAAATATATTATACACTCTAAGCTTTCCCAGCAGTTTTAAAAATGTAAACAGGAAAGAAAATTATGTGCAAATTCATCCCTGTTGTTGTTTTACTACAGAACATTTGACTTTGACCAGGATAATATGCTAATAATGGAGGAAAACGATAAATATTTAACCCTTTACATACTTTTCATCTCTCTGTGTGTTGTTTTACTTTACATGTAAAAGTAAAATGCTTCCAACAAAAAAACCCAATCCACCACTTCTTTGGTTGTCTGATAAATAATGCTGCAGAAAATCAAGCGTTTTATGAGTCCCCCGAGAAAAACAGAAGGAAAGGCTTTTCAAAAATACAAATTGTGTGCTGTCATGTCATAAGTTTTCTCTCCTTTTCCGCTCCTTTATCCAGTAGCTAGTATACAAGTTGTTATGCAAAGTTTGTTGAGTTGAGAATGTTGCAGTTACCAAACTCAGATCATCCGAATATGTGTTCAAGCATAAAACAACATGGAATTCATAATTATCACCAAACTAGCTTGTAAATAAGCTCATATTTGAGTTTGCGGCCAAAAAATACTTTCACTCCCTGATTTGCTACTTAACTCGCTTTTTTGGCATGTAGTTTTATGTATAAAATATTATATCGCTGTAGATAAGTTCCGATAAGATAAACGGCATTACGTAACGTACATATCCAGCAAGGAAAATGAGGAATTTTACAAATGGCCATACGAACAACCATCATTTTCCCAGTGAAACTGGAAACAATGTTAAAAAACCACAGACTAAACTGAAAAATATTTATGTAATAAAAAAATGCTGTGAACTACGGCATATCATAAATAGTTTCTCTACTCCCGGTGTCCCTTCCTCTAGTATAGTGGTGAATCTTCGTTTTTTGGACATCATTCCAAGAAATTTGCCATAAAACCAGAGAGTTAATGCTAAACAGCCTCTGGCAATGAGAGATGAGTTGTCGTCTTAAGTCGTAAATAGTTGTACAACAGTAACAGCAGTTTCTTTACTATTCTCCTCCTCCATAGTTCATCTAGATAAAGTTGCATAATAAGTGGTCATGGAATGTATAAGTATAGTTATCCTTGGTTTAGGAAACAAAATTTACTCAAATGTTTTATTATGCTAGTCTCAGGAATGTTAAAAGATGTGATAGTGCATCCGTTCATTTCAACATATTCTGTTTGGTGTTATTCCAAAAAGATGGGTAGTTAGTATTTGAGGATATCCATATTAATGGTTGAAAGTTTCCTTTTGCGTTCTTTTCATTTTTGGCAAGAGATTTTCAGAAATACTTTTGAGCAAGTAGTTTTGTATAGAAGTGACGATAGGCAATGGGCATAATACTGGGTAAGGTTGTGTTAGTACGTATACAAATACGCGCAGTTGTTTTCAACCAATCCTTTACGAATAGAGAAAAGCTTTATGACGGTTAATTTTCTTCGGTCAATCAGAAAATTATTTATGCATATGCTTTAACGCAACAACTATTGGTCCGACATTAATATATTTTTTTAGGAAAATCTGATAAAGTGTCAGAGAAGTATATCATATAACCAATCTTGCAAGTGTAGATAGGACTTTTGATCGTGGATTTTTTAAGAAATCTGGAATTAATTGTGATCTATCAACCTGTCAGTTTTCACAAGTGTTGTATGGAAAGAAAGATACAATATGTCAGCTATCACAAAGTGAGAAGAGAGTTTGAAGAAAATATAAATAAAATAGATCAACGGAAACACAAACAAATATAGAAAAGCATATTATAAGTTATGTCACTTTGTCGCTCCTGCTGCTTTTTGTATATTCAAATTGTTGTTGAGCACTGTCTAATTTGTCTTCACTGTTTCACTTCATTATTTCGTCATTTCGTTTCTAATCGCAGATTTAAGATGGCTTTCCCATTCAACGGTGAACAAGTCTCATTATATTTTGTTTCTTTTCGCCCACCAATATAAAATAGTTAAAGTCTTATTTTGAATAATGATACTGACTTTTTTAGAGTTTTCCAAAGAATAATGGGTTTCGAATAAAAATGAACTGAGTGAAAATTCGTCATTAAAACCTCTGAAAGTATTTAGTTTGCAGTGACTAAATTTTTGGTACGATACGTAATCACTTTCCTTAATTTCAGAATGTCACGTTTTCACTAAATATTTTACTCGTTAAAATGCCAGTAATTTCAACTTTTATAGTATCCAGTTTTATTGTATTAGGATAAGAAAAATAAGAATTACAGTGCACGAAATTGCTTCAAATTCCCTACCTACCGCATTTTTGTGTTCGTGCTAAAATTCTTAGTATTATTAACAGCTTAATTGCAAGTACGTGACTGTAAAGCCAGCCATTAACTAAATTGCATGTAAAAAATCTTTTGTAACAAGTTAAGGCCACAATCATATAAAACGCATTATTAGGATTGTACAACAATTACGCGAGTCGTCTATGAACAGTTTGGCAAAATCTTTTTTGTACACTCAATTTTTAGCAAGCAGACATTTTACGTAATTCGTCTAACAAGAACCGTTATAAACTTATAATATAACTACCACAACTATCAGAAATTATTACCAGTATAAAAATCACTAGATATTATTACAAAGTATCTATAATGTTAGCATAAAAAAGATAAAAATGTAAAAAACAATCCCTTTTAGAAACACGAACCATAGTTTTATGGCTCAGGTCAGGTCAATGAAATGTCACAAAATCACGGACACTATCCAATTTGTGGGGATTTAGATACATACATTCTACATATTATACTAGCACTGCACTGGTGGCAGTGGCATGATCCATAATTTATTCGTAATGGATGAGAAATGTTTCTTATCTGCAAAATACAGGTCTTGACCACAAGCCACATTTGCTAGCTGTTAAAAGCGATTATTGCTCGTGAAATGTTCGACTGTGCAGAAAGATAGCACACAAAATAATTTATTGAATTGTATCGAATTTAGACGATTTTAATATGAATTCGTAGACAAAAAGTCTACTTTTTTAATGCTGTTTCGTTTCCATATCTGTTCAAGAAGACTACTTTAAGTTTACGTTTCATATCTTTACGCTCCACATGGGTCACCTTGTGATCGATGAAAGACGCAATGCAAAATTCATTTTCTCTCGATCTTATTCTTTTTATCAGAAGATCATTATTAGTTTAATATGGGAAATTGTTAGCCTTATATATACTCAGTATTCACTGAGAAGGGTTCTATGAATTTTTTGTAGGATGCGCACATCCAAATGGAAATGCTTCGATGTGGCGATGCGTAAATTGTAAAATATTTTTATTCTTTTCACTGTTGCACCACGCAATACTCAAGGCCATCAGGGGGATTAGATGTTTCTTTTTATTTTCCACCTTTATGAGTTTTTGGCCATTTCCCCTTCCCCCAATGCAAGTATTCATGATAGTGAAATAAATTTGAAATGAATTTTTAAAAAGATGAGCATCCAGGAAAGAAAGAATATTAAGATGATACAACACACAGCAAGTAAAGTAGAATTTCCCTTCAATTTTCAACACTTTTTAAAAAAGTTCTGCTAAAAAATAAATAAAAATATCATATGCATCATGCCATAATCCGTATGGCACACAACGGTCATATAAAAAGAAAGAGTTATGAAATGAATGTGTATGTGGTTTATTACGGGTCTCCCTTTTGACTCGATCCCCTTTCTTTTCGGGTATTCTTTATTGCTTGCATTTTCGTTTTTTACTTCCTTGTTGAGTTGTTGTAATTCACAGGGAAATACATATACGTATTCATTTGGTTGATATATATGGAACATATATTTTGTATATAAGATTAACAGTCTAATACATTTGTATGCTCTTTTTATTCTTGTTCCTCATACTTGTTCCTTGTTATGCGGACTTACGGTTTTGTGGCTGCTTCCTGTTTCAGCACTCTATGCCCACGAACTTGTGTCTAGAGACCACTATTTCTTAAACAAAGTTTTATTTCCACTGTAAATTTAATACATTTTCTTACTCCATATGAATCAAATGACACGCCTCAGTTAGGAAGAACTACAGATGAAATGCATCTTAAAAAGATATACGCCAGGAGTACACAAGTTCGCAATCTGTTTATGTTAAAATAAAGCTTTTTAAAGGCTAAGGCTGCAAAATACTATAAAGAAGCTCTACTAAATATAATTTGTGTAGAAAATGTCGTAGACCCTTTCTTGTGAAATGTATCTACTTCGGTTATCTTGGTGGTTTTGACATAGCACCACATAAGTACACTCTTCTGCCAAGAAAGATAACCCTGTTTTACTTCTTTACACTATGGCGTTGTTGAGAACAAGTATCTTGAGACGCCTTTAGGTATGCATATAACACAAAAGTGTGAATTCATAAGAATAATAGTGTTCCAGTAAAAAGAAGTCTCTTTCTATTCATATCTTGATGCATACAATAAAGAGCACTCTAACCCTATAAAAGTGTCCGATCTTCTTTTATTTCAAAATGCTTTCACATTTGAATTAAAATAGGAACTGAGATATATATATATAAATACGTTTACATTGTCGCATCACATTCTCATACACAGGAGTAAAGATTCAGTGAAATCTACAAATCTACACAATTGGTGCACTCCGTAATAACATATAACTGACGTGATACTCTTACGTAATATATATTTTTATTTTCCAAAGCGTAATATTTATAACTTTGTAGAGATTTACACAAGGCCACTATTTTATATCTTTCTATCTATTTAAATATGTAGCTTTCTAATCAACTAATATGATTATAATCATTAGCCAACCAACAGCATCCTGTCTATCCGTTCATTTATTTTCCAAATAACGTCATTCAAAACCACACAATGTGAGAAGTCCTACATGGATTTTTGTTAATGGAGGCAGCAAAGCATGAAACAGCAATACATACTTGTTGGAGGAGACTTGGTCGAGCGATGAAAGATACATAAAAATATGTTGGGTCTACTCTACTCGTCATCTACCAAACAAAAGAGAGGAAATGCTTGAAGGAATTGAATGTGTGGTGGTGTAATCATAAGAGAAATGTATATGTTATGTATATGTATATAAACATTGTACGTTGTATATAGCATTACAAAATTTACAACGTAGTTAGTGATATTATTAGTTGCCCTCTCCATTAGTAATACAATATTACTTTCAAAGTGAGACGCAAAAAAAAAGAGTGAAAGATTTTGTAAGCTGGCTTTCTTCGTAGTTTTTCACCGGGAGATTTTAGTAGGCTACTCAATTCATTTAGATACAAAGAAAATGTGCACACATGTAAATATATTAGTTGAATAACTTTGTAAGGTTAATGATATAAAGGTATTGTACAGTAGCGAAGGACTTGTTGTTGCTTGAGCCAATGTGTACATATTACTAGCATGATGATGAATAAGAAGAGGGCATATAACTGCTATAGCATAGCATTCCATACTTTTGAGAAAGTTAATTTTGAACCATGAGAGCTTATATAAGTATAACTTATAATGCAGCATAAGTACTTTGGTTTCTTCTTCGGATTCCATGTCCTATTCATTCACTTCTTGTGATTCAAAATAAATGATATCCTCTTTTGTTCACTGACTCACTATCTTTTTCAGTTCACATAGTGCATTATGCATTATATACTCTAGACTGTCTGTGGTGGGTGGGTACATGGTATGGTGGTGGTGGTGGTGGAAGTATTGTGAAGCAATTCCTTTCTCTACTCTGCTATTATGGTATAGTCAAGATGAATCTTAGCACTTCTCTTTTCATCATCTCCACGCTCTAAAAATGATATACTTTTGACTCTAACAAGATTTCTTTTATGATCACGATTTGTATTCACAATGACAGCTATCTCTTTTGGAGAAAGCATACGGAAATCCATATATTTCTTCATAGCTTATATTCTGCTACCGAATAAACTACTGTAGTAAATAAAATGGACATGCTGCATCCTTTCACAATAATTCTATTCAATTCAAGAGTACATGCATAACATCATCTTCTCTTAAGAAATGTAATCATGGAATTTTCAAAATGGTAGAGTTGGTGGTGTGATGCATTTTCTTGGCATTCAATTCATTTCTTTTGTAAAAAAGAGACATTGCGTTCCTTTCACTTTCCTTCCTGATTTTCTTAAAAGAGACAAGAAGAATTTAATGAATGAGAGAGAATACATCTTTTTACTCTTCCTTGATGTTATTCTGCATGTGTGTTGACTCAAACCAAAATGCTTAAGAATGATCATTAGTACAGTTATGTCTGCGTCCTGCGTACATATATTTGCATAATAAGTGTATACATGACACTGCAAATATGTGGCATAATCAATCTTTTTGAATGATTGCGATCTTCTGCTGGAAATAAATTCAGAGAAAAATCAATATTAGTAAAAAAAAGATGACGAAGCCATGAAATCTACAAAGGAATAAAAAATCAAAAGAGATGGATGAAAATCAAAGAGAAACTGTCGGTGCGTTTGCTTTTCAATCCTTTAGCAAATGCAGCATGTTCCCATTTTCAGTATTTAATAGAGTACACGCATATTCTGATATCATTGTACTTACCCAAAAAATGGCAAGTGATACACGTAACGTAAGTGTGTAACTTTCGAATACTACTTTCGTATTCGTCCACGTGGTTCCAAAAAATATTCAGTTTTATTCGTTACAAAGAGTAAAGTTAAAACAATAGACGATTTTTCCTTTATTTCAGCTCAACTCGTGCATTTTTAGTCTGTCGGGCCATTACTCAACAGCACCCGTGAAATGGGCTAATTGTCTGGAAGAAAAATTGGAAATCATATAGTGAATTTATTGGGGTGAAATTGAGATTTCATTGGGTATAAATCATGGAAATGGTGAAAGTTTTGGTAAAAAAGTGTTTTTCTCATTCTCTACTTATTCTCCATAAGCAGCTAACGTGCGTAAGAAGTATTTTTCTCGACAAATCTTTAGAACAACTACTATACCCGTGTAAATTGGCGTATACTTTTACTGAAAGAGTGCAAGTAATCCGTATTACTTATACTTGAGCAAGCAAGAAGAATATAAGCTGTATGCATGTATGCGTACTACATAACTTGTAGTAACGCACTGTAATAATTCTGGTGAAAAGACGTGCATGGATGTGCATGCATGCATGCATTCCCCAAAAAATAGGAACAAGTGAACCAACTAGTTTTAAATTAAAAACGTGTTCTAGCCAGGTCTGTTCTTTGCACGATTAGGTGTTCAAGAAAGGAAAGTAAGGCTAAATATTATACAGTGCACAAAATGCTTTCTACTTCAATGTTTCTTGGAGGGTGAAAAATAGAACAAAGTATTTTGATCCTTCGTGTTACACAAAGCTTCTCACACGATATAAGTTTTGTAAGATGAGGAGGGTGATGACATGTCGTGTCATCCAACATGATATGCGACTACATATAATATAAATAAACTTAAAGTCTAATTAAGCATATATCTTTTCTAAAGGTAATTGTGCAAAATAAAAGGAGAAAAATCTCGTTTTGAGTAAGATTATGGTTATTTTTGGAGATAGGTTTCATGATTTTACCAGGTTATTCGCAGTGTATCCAACCAAACTAACTTTATAATAATTTAGTTGGCACTTAAAATGCATTACTGCAACAACAACGAAAATAGCAGCTTATCATATCATATCATCTCTTGCAGCCATAATCACTTGCTCATTTTACACGAAAAAAGATACTTTTCCATCAAAAGATTGTTTTCTGCCTGAAGAAACTGTGAAATAGCAAAATAAAAATACTTTTACTTTTTTTCAAAAACACGCTCTGCAGAAACATGCATATCATCATGTTATTATATACTTTTCTATGTGAACAGTTTCTTCAAGAAAGATTTTCTGACTGCGTGCCCTTGGCCCTGGGAGGCATACACTTTAGTAAAATATCTACACAAAAAAAGTTTCTTTCTAGAAAAATATATTATTTTTGTACTGAAAGGGTTATAGTTTCTATTTAGAAAACTATGCAGGCTTCCAGCATCGTTCTGACGACTGAGCTAGATTTAGCATTAGGATTTCTTTCTTTAGCTTTCTTGAAAGTACATCACCGTTAGAATCTGTTGTAGTTGTGAAATAGGCAAAGAAAAAAGAGTAAAACGATACCATAATACAAATCTGGATACATGACTTGTGACAAAAAAGTGTACATTTTCCATCGTACTCTTCCGACATCGAATACGCCAGTGTATTTTAGTGTTTTTAAAAGCCAAGATACGTACATGTGTAACCGGATACATGAAAAAATTCTAGTTGTATATATTTTCCTCCAGCAGCAAAAACTTATCGTCTGTTTTTTATACATTTTTTTCGTTCATCACTCGTTTCTTCGCTGTACATGTACCCGATACATTCTCCGGCAAAGCAGGAAAAGAAAACCGGCAGCCGAAAAGAAAGCGATTTAAATTCAAAGTCATCTTCTCCTTCCCATAAAACTTTTTGCTTCTTTATATATTTTTTTTCGCTTTCTCTCTTGAATTCCATTTTGTGCTGTGTATACACAGAGCTTCAACTCAAGTCTTGCAATTTATTTCCGTGAAGTTTCGTAAATGTCGTGTGTTAGCTTGCTTTATTTTCAAAGCCGTAGTTTTCAAGCAACTCTTACCAAATTCAATATAACAATCGTATATATTCTTACTGCGTTTGTTATTCCTTCTCATTTTTATTGGTAGATATCCATCTTATCTGAATCTGAATGACTTCAAATATACCGAGAAAAATACAACAGCTTAAAATAATACTATGTTTCAGTGAACCACCACCACCATTTTCCAACTATTTCAATGTGCTGTAGTTGTAGTGAAAGTAAAACTGTTATTTTTTCCCTGCAGCTAGCTCCAAGGCCCAATAAAAATTTCGGAAGGCCTTATGCTCTCCTCTCCTGGTTTGCTTTTGGTTGCTTTCTCCATCCTTATTGTAGATTATGACTATGACTATCTATTTTGTATGTATGTTTTGTAGCACATTGTCCCGCATATTTATTTACTTAACCAAGACCAGAGAAAGTAAACCTTGTTTCTTTTGTGCATAGTCAAAAGAAAGGAGTACACTGCCGCAATTTTTCCTTTTATTTTTAACAGCACTCGGCTGAATACAGGCTAAATACTACACATACAAGAAAAAGAGAATGAATGCAATCATCTTGATCTTAATCCTTTATTGCGTTGTTGTTCTGCTAATCTACTGTCTCCCTCTTGCTTGCTCGCGCTCATTCTGCTCAGAGAGCTGAGACTGAAAAATTGTAAAAATTTAGGTAGCGACAGTTTCGTGTCGTGTTATATCGTTCTCAGAACAGTAGCGTAGAAGACAAGATTAAAAGTCATTATTCGAGCCTCTTTACATGCAAAATGCGTAGAAAATAAATGAACACAACAGAAATTGAGTTCATTGCAAATTCTTAGACGACAACACAATAAATTTTATAGGACACGCGGCACACATACATAGTTGGTACTTTTGAACATTTTGTAATTTTGAAAGTATAAAACAAAGATAATAATATAAATCTTGATGAGTGTGCGTAACTGTTTTACTTTCAGTATACAGCTTAAAAAATTACTTAACATTTTTATTGAATTCATTAGATTCATTGTGCGACCTACTTTTGTTGTAATTTCTAGCCAACCACCCATCCCAACATAAAGTTGCCGACCGACCCTTAGAACAACTTATGCCATCCAATTAACACACATTAATCCAATGTCTAGAATTTTTCCACTTGACTTTAGGAATTACAATGAATCATTGAAACACATTACGTCACACAATGTGACAATGGATAAAAGGAGAATGAAGGACACTTACTGATTCTCGAGAGCTTGAACGCATCCGCCGTATTAATGACGTCCACAAAGGCCTGCAGCTCAAACTTTCTGTCTTCTGTGGCACGGTTCCTCATGGTGAGTGCATACTTGAACGCTGTCTGGGTTTGAGTGCTTCCCTGCTCGAAAATTGCACCTATAAAAATATACGTAAAAATATATATAACGCATTACTTGACAATTTTATACTAGTTTAAAGAGTAAACATCAATTCAGCAATTTACGAAAAATGCTTACGAAGTACAACCTAAACAGAATAGTATGGTGACTCGCTGCGACTTTGCTATACTTTTCTAAATTTCCTCCGTCCATAAATGCTAACATACTTTTGCTTGAGTGGTCAGTTTAGCGAGAAAAACAGAGGCGGTAGCCAAATGGTCGGTTTTTGGAATTGTTCCATGATGGAATGAATTACATATGTCACTTCACTGTAAACAAGTGACTGGCACATTTTGATCATTGCCAAAAATAATGCACTAGTCAACACTGTTTACTGTACAGTAAACATATCAACGAACATAGTGACAATGTTTTTTTGAAAAGCAAAATTCGTCCTACTGAAAAAGGAGGCAAGGGAGGTGGACAGATTGGTAAGGTTTCAAGGCTTTACGCTGTATAAAAGCGAGGGACACAGAGTCGACAAATAAGTACTGCACTACCGGTAAACATTGTCAAATAATTCTAACGGAAATGTGGATCAGCCAACTTCCTGTTTTCTGTGCGCAGTATACATAAAATAAATAATTCAACAAAGAATTGTCACAAAAGCCATCATATAAAAATACTGAACAACCAAAATAAAATGTCATGCATATAACAACAGCATCAGCATCAACATCGTACCATATTCCAGTTTGTAATACGAGATGCTGGTGAAATATAATCTGCATACAATACCTTAATGTACCATGCCTCACATAACATACCCAAGTTTCGTAACTTTCACCGCGTATTTTTTTGTGGAAAAAGTAGCACACCAAAAAGGTAAACCTCTGAAAAGTCCCTCTCCATATTTCAAATCTCTGCACGTGTACGAGGGCAAAATCTCTGACTACTTTCTATCAAAACTGCAATCTTTATGCAGGCCATATCCACCCAAACAGTGAAAGCTTTGTTGATTTTCAACCATGTAAAGTAAACATATACATAGTACAAGGTTGTATGGCTTGATATATGAATAGAAAGTATGTTTCGGAAGAATACGAGCGCAACATAAAATACTATTTTGTTAAGAGCGAGTGAGTTGCTGTGAACGACCGCTAAATCAAGTTTATTTTTGCATTAGTCGGGTATCGTATCTGCTAAATCGGCTAAAATACAAGGCAGTAGAGAAACTGTTGTCGGATGGATGTTCTAGTCTGCCTTGAAACAATTTTTGCAGTTTTCATTCGTAACTTGTTTATTGCATAACGATTGCTTGTAGATGTTTGTTAGTTTTGCTAGAAAACAACTGAGAAGCAGGTTTAGCTATACTAAGTTAGTTGTATGAACCTGGTCAAATTTTAACAGTAGTTTTTGCATGCAGTCGATCTCTCTACAGGGTAGTTTAGTTTGTAAATAAATTTAACAAAATTTGAGATTCTATCCAGAATCATTGCATGTCTCTTCAGGACCTCTGCAAGAAAATTTTGTTAAAAACTGTTTTTTTTTGCGAGATTCAGTTTAAGTGACTAAGAAAGATGCATACAATACATAGTTCGTCGACTTCCGCATTTCTTCGCTTTGTGAAAAATCACTGTTCTGGTTTCGCTCTAATCTGCAAGCTGAAAAAAGTGATACCATTTATTATGTCACACACAGCGGCACACATAAGATTCGAACAAATATCGTGTCCCATAATGATAATATGTAATGCTATGCTATTGTTGGTTAATGCTAAGAAATACAGAGGCAAGCAAAGTTGAACCAAAATCTGAGCACAAACAATCATTATTTGCACGCATATATTCACATTTTTAAACGCGGAAGATTACTTTCCTAATGAAAAAGTCATTTTATTTTCCCCAAAAATATTGTTTTTGTAATTTTCCGTGACATGAGCACGCATAGGTACAATTTGGCTCGAGTGCAGCTTATCTTTTCGTAGTATACACTTCTTCGATTAGGGACTATTTCTCTTCGTCTAAATTTGGGACAAGGCATAACGTATTTTTGGAGTCGTGTAAATATTGTTGGATTTTGGTCAGACTTATGAATTCGTGATCAAAGGAACTTTTAAATTTGGGATTTATAAAAATGGGCATAATTTGATAAAAACTGCATTTAAAAAAATCCTATTTGGTTTACAGCGAAAGTAATATTCATTCAATAATAGTTTAATTTCAAACATAAATGCATTTAACATTGAATTTCTTGAAAATATCAATGAGAGTAAAATGTAAAGTTTAAGCAAAATTAATTATCTGTCACACCACTTTAGTTTTTGGACGGTAGGAAATGATTTTTTGTGGTAGGAGATTTGAAAAAGTCACTAGGTATTCTGCTTATAACACAACCAAAATCAAAATAAAACACACAAGGATTGAAATGTGCTGCAGATTTACAACGAAATAAGGAACTTGCATTCAAAAAATTAATCATCTTTGATTTCAAACCCTTCGGTTGTCTTTAAATTAACTGTAACTTGCATGTATGGAGTAAGTAGGAACGGGGAAATATAAATGGAACTTTCACCATGTAATTTAAAAGAAAGAACTATGTTATAATAACATATTTTGTAACTGTTGGAAGTAATAACACTAACAATTTGAACCACCTTGAACCATAAAAATATCGAATTTCGTTAGAATCATAATGTTCGTCTTCCAAAAATATAGCTTCCTAAGTTCTTCTGTTACACGAAAGATAAGATAATTTGCAACTCTAAACCCTCAAAATACACACACGTATGTTTGCATGTTGGGTTACTCCAGCAAATAAACCATATGGCGCATTTCAATTCTCTTTTCTGCAAAGACACAGATTGGCAAAGGAAATATTTGAACAAGCAAGTCAGTCGTTGGTGTGGTATTCACAAACACCTCAAATTACAGAGAGAAAGCAAAACGACTTGAATTGACTACATCATGATGGCATATGGCATTTCTGGTACGTACAAATATTTGAACTACCCATTTTTGGTGACGTTCCCACTGAAAAATATACATATACTTATAGCTTTAAGAGTTATATAGGTATCGTTTTTCTTAAGTAATAAAACAAAAAAGTATACACCAACACGTGTGTCAAAAAGGTTCAAATTACAGGAGAAAATCTTCACAGCAGACAGACATGGTTTGAGGTTTTGTACAGAAGTATGCAAATTAAATCCGTCATTCCATCAGCATCTCAAGTTAAAGCCAAGTTAGTCAATAATAGGAAAAAGAAACCTGATCTACTACTAACAACAAAAACATTTTGTTTTTATACCGATGTTCTGACTTCCAAGTGACACAAAAACAGAAAAATGACAACATCAAGTAATTACGTTTAATTTGTAAAGTTCTTGAATGAATTTTCAAATTTTGTTTGCTGTGTACCTAGTCAATCAGTATAACTGTAGGTCAAGTTGAAGGACTAAAGACAAATTAGCTATTGCTGTATAAAGGCTGTTGTAATGAATGTGTTTACTTTTCATTTAACTTTAGCACCAGAAGCCTAAAGTACCAAAAATAACTGAAAGTGGATGGTGAAATGTAAAACATTCTCTCACCTCTTTTCTTTTTCCCATTCCTTTTGCAAAAGATAATACTAATTTGCAATTTCTTTTCATTTTCACCGCCTGGCTTGCTAAAAAACATGGCTTAGTTATGTTATGTCGGGTGTTATATCTTTGAAACATATACCGTCGACCGTACACCACCACCGCCACCAGTACAAGTGTAAATTTCGGCGTGTGATGGGATGGTAGGCGGCAAGACGAGAAAAATGAATTTTAAATGAAACGTAGAGTAGAATGGGTTTGTAAAAAGAATAGTAAAACTTTCCCTAGTATTTTCTACAAAAGTTATTATCTTCATGGATGGCTATACAAGTTTGCTGCAGAGAGAGATGAATAAGAAAATAAAACTTGAGACGTATACTATATTTTTAGTCCTTTTACTTTTTGCTACCTTGTTCTCCTTTTATATATTTTTTGCCTAAAGAAACTGTTTTAGTATTCAGCTGTTACGTAAATGTATTGGTGTGAACAAGTCATAATGAAGAAAAATTGAAAGAAGAAATTGCCACTGCACCATGAAGAAAAGTAAGCCGAGTATGAAAAAGTGACTGTTTTCCCTGACGTGCGTGTAGGTATTGCACTTATGAATGTACTTTTATTTCAAATGAAAAATTTACTAGCTTGGGGAGAACACTGAAAACATGCCATGTCAAGAAGAAGGAAAAGTTGTAGTAATCATAACATTCGTTATTTTTTGTACACAAGCAAAGGGAAGGAAGTCAGTCAAGGGAAGAGAAAGTCATACTGCAAAATAGTAACAATGAAAATATTTTTGGTGATAGTATAACAACAGCATTTTGTAAAAACTATTTGGTGAAAATATATATATTATTCTATTTGTGACATATATTTTACAGAAATATTTTCATTTTCTTAAAGTCTTGTTCTTTCCATCTCCTCCTGCTTTCCTGACAACAGCAACAAAATACAGTAGTAATTTTCTTTTCGACAAGCCACAGTTTTTTGTCTGTCTACTGGAAAGAAAGAAATGGAAAGTAGAAAATGTTTCCTTCCGAAAACCGTACAAGAAGAAATAGTGCTACCATGCCACCGGAGATGAGATGAGAACATGTCAAGTCATACACTAAAACTAATATTCTTTTGGTGGTCGTTGTTATACTTGACTTGTTCTGGAAAATGAAGGAATGCTGTTTAGCACGCTTTTCTCGTTCATCATAATTATCATCAAGATGAAACAGAAAATGTTGTCTTGAGAAAGAAGAGCTGAAGCTGACTGACGACTATATACATAAGGCAATGTATATTAATTTGTTCTAGACAGAAGGATGCTATATGTTTTACGTCATGGAGTGGAATAAGGACTTATTTCATTACACTACATAAATTTGTTAGGGAAAGGTCAAGGTTAGCCTACATAACTGTTGTAGTTTTGGGTAATATCTTTGTAAGTAAATTTGTAGGCACTTGCAAATTTTTGTTGTTTTTCTTGTTTATTATCCCATACATTTTGATGTGACTTTTCACGACATTACTTTTGAATTTCTAAGTGAGCCTAAATAGTAAATAAGGTTAATTAAACTTAGCTGACGTAAACAAGGATTATGTGAGAAGAGATATGTCAAGGTATACTAGCGGACATAACAATAAAAGATGAGAATTTTTATCGTCGCTTCTTTACGAGGAATGGCAAAATAAACAGACAAGATGATCCCCATTCAACAAAATTCATTTCTGTAAAACTTGTGCCACTTTAAATAATGAGTTTACGCTTAAATTGAAAGTTCTCATGTTGCTCCAAATGTCAATTTTACAAAAATAAAAAATGCAAAATAAGGATAGTAGTCAGCCATGCTGACTAACTTAATGTTTTGGCGATAATGCAAATGATTAATTTCAGTTAATTCCAAATTCCAATCGACGCCAGTGCAGTGAACAATTTTTACATTCAGTGATTATGTACTGCAAAACCAGTTCCTAGTTCCTACTTATCTACAGCAATAGTGAATTTTCACATTTAAACATATCTATCAACTGGCACTAAATTTGTGCTATTTTAAGATCACTATTTGAGAGCATTTGCCATACCTTATACTATACGCAAATGATAATTTTCGTTTGAAACTAAGTATGCAAAAACAAAAAGAATTTTGCTCTCGAACTATGAAATATGTGGGATAACATGGTTATAATTATTCAGTCGCTATTTACAATCCCGCTTCGGAAAAAGTTCATTACAACTCTATAAATAAGCCGTCATCATCATCCAAAAGTTAACCAAGCAGAAAATATGCACGCCAAACTTTTTTCCGTGTTATACAATTTTGTGAAAATTGGATAGCAGATGAAAAGGGAGAGAGAAAGCTTCAATGTTCAAGCGTTATTAATCTTATTTCAATTCATCTTATCTAGCGTAGCTACTTCTGCTGGGTATAAAAGTACATCATTAGCAGCGGCAGTACTACGTATAGGTATATGTTATCGAAAATAGCAAAGCGTAGTAGTAGTAGCACAAGAGGATTAAGTGTTAATGATGATGCTCATCAAACTATGGTGTTGATTGTGCGTACCCAACCCACTACTGCATTTATTTACCAGAAAATACATTTCTATGGTGGAGGGGGATTACCATCATTAGCACAAGCTTTACAGGAGCTTGATTGGAAATTCGTTTTTTACAACTTTTCTATTTTTACCGAAAAATATCTCCCAAAAAATAGGCTTACTCAAATTGATGTACCGTGTACCCAACCAACAACTATTGGTTTTACTGGAATTATTGATTGAAAGCCAAAAATCTGCATTAAAAGTCACCTACTTGACTGACCCAAAACGGTACGTGCCTTTTTTTCTGGGCAGAAAGTAAAGTAGACACATAAAAAAGATCAATCGACAAGGTCATAAGCGGGAATCAAGTTCCTAACACCACATCGCACTTTTACAGGCAGACAGCCGACAAGCATATAATAGCCTCCGTACATGTCTGTCTGTATGTAGGAAAGAGTGAAAGGTCTTTCTTCTCTCACGCTCGTTTCATGTTATTACAAAAGAATGGGGACGAGTAAACCAGCCAGGGATAGAATCAAGAGGAGAACAATGGACATCTTTGTTGCACGTACTTTACACGTAGGTCTACATGCGGCATGTATACCTATACTGTGTTTGTACGTACGGTGTACGGCACACGATTTTCGCATCCGTTGCCGCCGTAATACACACCATTTTTTGTAGCTTTACTTTCTATGCATTTTTACTTCGAATGTGAGTTTTTTATTTTATAAATGAAAGCCAACTTTTAATTACTTAGCAAATCAGCTAATATAGTAGGAAATATTTAGTATTTCTCCAAAAAGAATTTCATTCAACCCGACAAAACCGATTTTTTTCCTGCAGTCTAAAAAGTTTCAGCCCTCCAGGGTATTAAATGAGTTCAATTATACAAACAGCGTGATACATAATTTAGAGGAACTGTCTACAACGCAGTTTATTTCATTTTCAATGAAATAATCAAGCATAAATATTTTAGTTTGCTGTTTGCTAGTGCAAGATTTTTTTGCTGAAAATAAAAAAATCTAAAATACTTTTTTCTGTAAACAAAAATTGATAAAAGTTGCAAGTTTTTCTTCTTTTCTCAATTATCAACCAACCCAAAAGAAAATTTTTCACTGAACAAATCTTTTTAAAAACTGCAAGCTTGCAAGGATTTTTTCTTACACTTTATGTTTATTTTGGTGAACTGCTAAAAATGAGATTTTTTCCTTAAATCAGATCTACTCTACTGAACTGATGTTCACTTTCACGCAAAACCTTGTTCTTTTTTCTCTTCTTAATTTTTCCTTTGATTCTGAAACCCTCAGTTTTTTGCGCAAACGTAGCTAAAAATAGTAGCACAATCTTAAATATCAACACGGGAGCTTAAAAAACTTGATATATTATTATATCTGTACATGCATTACATACAAGCTATGTAATATACTGAAAGCAATTTTCATATAAAAAAATTGTATATAAAAGTTTGCCTAATAATAGAGGACACAAATAATAACTCGTATGGTCTTCTCCACTTTTTCTACTCACTACTTACCCACGGGAATCCGCTCAGCTACGGCGAACTGGTCACTCCTCCAACCAATGAGAAAGGAAGTGAAAAGAAAGAGGATCAGAGAATAACACTTAGTTTCCCTTCGTCTACAGCTACCAACACAACAGGCAGGAAATGGGATCATTCCCCTTGTGCCTCGGCGTTCCTCTTTCATCGGCATTTTTCCTACTGAAAATGCGAACGTGGTGGTGGCGGGACTGGTGTTGAATGGCGTTGATGATTGCAATGTTGAAATAGATGACCAGTAGTATCTGTGATGGTGGTAGTATTTCTTGCAATTGCTGTTCATCTCCTTTTTTGCTGATCAAAAACTGCTACCAGTTTTTTTTGCAACTGATCTGATCTGATTCAACCTATTTTTTATGTTATAGTCATGATATGCATGTACAATTGTGTGTGTATGTCGAATAAGTGTAAGCACATAGTATATTTTTTTCGCTGAGGTTGCATAAATTTATATTTTTCGGATGACCTAAATTTTCACCCCAGTAAAGTGGGAACTTTATCATCATGAACTAAAATAATACTCTAGTTCAGTTCAGTCCAGTAGTCCAGTTCACCATTTTTTTGGGGAAAACACATATCATCATCATCAATTTTCACCAGTGTGTATTCAACTTCATTTCTCTCTTTTGTTTTCACTTTTCTCCTGATGTCATATAAACCAAGTCAGTATATTATACTTACACTAGAGCATACGTATACTTACAAACATACGAGAGCTTTAACCCTTTTTTCCTAGACAAAAAACACTTTTCACCAGCTTTTCTCTTTGCTAGGTCTCGAAATAAATAGGTTCGCTTAGGAAAATAAAACCCAGCAGTGAACCAAGAGTCTTTTATTTTTTTGAAGGAAAAGTTCACGGGGAATATAATCACATCACACAGAGAGAAGAAATGTTAGTGATGTTGATGATCATGAGGACGATGATGGGGGTACGGCACGGTTCAAAACTCCCATTCACAACAGCGTTGGATATGGAACCACACGAATTACTTGGAAAAATACACACACTATGTTTAGTTGGGTTTTGACTGTTCACTGTTCCCACGTAGTAAAAAGGCAGGATTCAAATAAAATGCCAGAGAAGTGTAGTTTGAATAGAAAAAAACTTGTTCATGGGAGAGAGTTCTTCACAAAAAAAACTGGCGTTGCTGCACTCGTGTTCTATGTGTCTCCTGCAGTTTAGCAGCTGGTTTTTTATAAAAGGTTGTAGGACTAGAAACGTGTGTGAGCCTTACAAAATAAATGGGTTGAAGAGAGAAAAAACGCAGAAATGATTTTAACTTGTCATGTATTTTTTTTAAAAGTTGGTCGTGTGCTGGGCTTGGGCTGTACTTGTACTTGTAATCTTGTGAGGAGGGGGTCCAGGATATTTTTAGATGTTTGGAGAATACGTACCTATTCAATTTAATAGAGTGACTACTACTGAGAGAAGGGTGGTGGTGGGTGTGGGTATTCAGAAGAAGAGAAAAAAAGTTGGTAAAGCAGCAGGAGGAAAAAAGAGGCTGAGCTGTGGAATGAAGGCAACAGGTATATGGGATGATGATTATGATGAGAAGAGGATATTTTTATTCACTCAACTCAAACTCAAGCCAAGACAGTAGTTTTTTTAGTTCTCTCAATTTCTTTTCTTTGAGAAGTGAATTTTTTTGTGGATCTTGAATGAAATGCATTTAGCATATATATTACACTGCTACTCTGCTCTGGTTCATGAAAAAGTGTTCTACTTTTTTTCTTTTGTAGACATACAAGCCATTCATAGCACACACTACATACTTACATTTTTTCTTTGGTGTGGACTGTATGGAGTAAAAAAGCACTTGAAGAAGAAGAAAAAAGTTTTAGTCTCGTTGGAAGAGAGAGAGAAAAGTTGGCAACTTTTTAATACTTCAACATGAGTAAAATATGACAATATTTTCGTTTCTTTTTTTATATGCTGGTTATTTTTGGTAACCTAAAAAGTGTACCAAGGAACAAGAACACGTGCTACCTTGTATACACACATGTGTATTAATACAACACACACCGAAGAGTGCTATCACTTATCACTATCAGACTACCACCACCAGTATCTCTTTTTTGAGAGAGAAGTGAGTATTTCTTTCAAGGAGTCAGTTACCAGCACTTCTCTTTCACTCTCTTTCTCACAAAAGCATAAAAAGTGTAAAGTTGTCAGTTTGCTTGGCAATCAAAAGTTTACTTTCTTTCGCGCCTTCTTGTGTTCAGGGTATTTCTTGTGCAAGTACCCAGTGCCACCAGGCCAGTACCGGACCAACATTTACACACACTACATATTATACAAGGAGAGATATCTCTCCCTGGCAAACAACCAAAAAGAAGCAGTCATACAGCAGAGTTGTGTTGAAGATGACGTAAAGAGATGAAAATTGTGATGATAACAAGACACAAGACGACACCGTCGTCAGAATGATGGGATGATAAAAACGACCGTTTTCTCTCTCTCTCTACCCGGCTCTTTTCTGGAAGAGCGACGATGAACAAGTGAATTTTTAAAGTAGTGAATTTTCGCCACGGTTACTGCTTCTCTCTCTTTCTAGTTTGCACTACAGCTTTCACAAGACACACATATAAAAAGTTTCACTGTTGTGTTAGTCTGCCTTCACTTTCGCTCTTTTTGAGTTGTTCCCTCGTAAAAAACAAAGGCATGACGGGGAATATTTCTTGGGCAACTTGTTTTTTGTTTTGTTGAACGACTTATTGTGTTGCAACAGAACCAGAAAACGAAAGTAACTTTTTTTTCTTGAACAGTTTGGCACACTCACACTCTAAAGAAATATACAATATTTTCTGGGTAAATCGATATCACACTTTTTTTTACTTTTCCCTATTGTTAGTTTTCATATTTTAGTTTTCACGAACTCAAAAACAAGAGGAGTAGGTATCTTTTATTTTTGGTGGATGGTTGGGTGTTAGCTTTCACAACAACGCTTGGTTATCAGTTTGGTTTTCATTTTAAATTTGATGCTTCATTGTTTTTTGGTTTTACATGTGACGATTTTTCCCCGAAACAGTGCAGCAGCGATAGAAATGATATGCTGTTTATTGGAGACATGAATAGGTTTTAGGTTTCAAATTTATTTGATTTTTTTTCTGTGCAATTTTACACTGTAAATAAAAAAACCTCTTGTAAAGTGTATTGATGTCAGTGAGATGATAGGCAAATACTAGTTGTTTGGTGAAAAGTTGTGTGTTTTTTACACTTTGTTTTACTACAAAGCACAGTTTCAATCTGCAAGTTTTTTTTTCAGAGTTTGGCCATATGTTACCCCAAAATAACTGCCAGTTAAAAGTGTCATGTAAACTTCTGCTGGGAGCACACACAATAAACACATCAGACGCCAATAAAAACTAATAAAAACTTGCAAACCTCGTTTCCACGTAGAAAAGAAAGCTTTTAAAGTGCAAAGATATTTTGCAACATGGCGAAATTCTGATCTTTGAAATTTAAGTTTTTTTCAACGACAAAATTAAAGACTTGTCGAGTTATAAAAAATGTATGTCAACTGTAAATAGGGATACATACCTTCAACTTTATTTTCCAAAAAATTTGACAGATATATTGAGCAAAATTTTTTACAAAGGAAAAAAGTCGACAAAGTTAGTAGAGTGCTCACCTCCGTTTTCATCTTTTTTACGGCACGGTAGATGCCGACGAACTGAAGAGAGCTCCAGATTTTCCAAACCTTTTTCTCTTCCAAAAAATTTTCATCCAAGCAGACATGCTCAGCAGAAGGAGCAGAGTAACATCATCCCTTCTATTAGGTCAGCTTTCAAAAGAAGAAAATTTAGAGTATGAGCCAAGCCATTGCTACCAAGGCAGACCAAGCATCAATATAATAATATATTGTGAGTGTGTAAAAAGCATAGACACTCAACTCTATTCTCTTTCTCTGAGAGAAACTAAGACTATAGAGAATACAGAGTAAGTTGAGAAAAAAGGGAACGCGTGTGGCTTAAGATCTTCACGCTTTCCTCACTCTCTCACAAACCAGCCTTTTTCTCCAACGAGCCATGTATCAAAGCATCTATCTGCTAGAATTTTCGTTGCTTTTTAGTGTCTCTCTCTCTCTTAAACACACATTTGCTTCTATGCTTTTTCACAAATTTTCTCCACTGAAGTAACATACGACACGACATACATAAAATAGGGTTTCCCAGTGGTGCGTACCTACTACTATACTATAGCAGCTTAGATGAGAGAAGGAGAAAATTGACTTTCAAACGGAAAAAATGATTATTGGCTTCTCTTTCCTTTTTTCTTTCTTATCGCTTTAAAACTTGCATGTTTTACAGGTTTATAATGACCCTGACTATTTTTACGGATTTTTATTGTCATTCGTCGAGTCAAAATGCAAATCAATTTTTATACAAAGTATACACATGTTAAAACACTAACTTTTTTTCTTTCTGTGTGATTTAGACATCTTATCCAAAAGGAAAGTAGAGTGTCTATTCAACTTTTTTTTTTCGTTTTTCCAATTTTCTGTTTGGTGTACACTCCTCCACTTTCACTTGTGACTTCTCATCTACCGCTGCCACGCCGCTACCACCGCCACCATACCGCCTCCTCTTCTCTTTTCTCTTTTGTGCACTTATACATTTTTTCCCATTCCGTCCAGACATCAGAGATTTTCAGATTGAGGAGCAAGAATTCATTTCGTTTTTAGCCTACCACCATACCATACTACCCTTTTCTGGTTTGGCTTAATCCTGATTTGTGGCTTTGGTTGTTAGGAGATTACTGCTCTCTCTCTCTTCGTTGCTGCTGTTACTCGACATCGTGGGATATCTGGTTGTCTGCATAATATTCTCCTTTTTCATTCCACTTTCTACTACTGCTCTTTGCAAAAAGAGAGAAAATTGCGGGAGCAGAAGTTGTGGTTTTTACCATATTTCCGATATGTATAATGTTATGGGAACATACTTATATGAGATGAGAGTGTGTGTATTATGGAGGACTGGCGAAAAAAAATCAAGGAAACTGCGGTGGTGGTAGCCCAATAAAATGATATAAAATACTAAAGAGATACCAAAAATCGAATGAATATACCATACCATGTGAGGGAAAATGGGCTCAAGAATATTGTATGATATGGAGTTAGCATTGTTGAGATGTGATTGCTGTGATCATCTAAACATGCCAGCATTTTCACAATACCCCAGTCAGTGTGCCGGGCTCAGTTCATGGTTTTATGCTTTGAAGTTGAAAGCAGTATGTGGGTTGGCTGATAATTACAATTATAATAAAGCAGAAGCCAATTCCAAGCAACAAGGCGGCATGGAAAATGCATTTCAGTAAAATGCTGACTTGCCATAAAGTATATCTTGGCTTGTTTCACGGGTACTGACTTCAGTATTGTCCCGTCTGCCTTGGAATCGGGACCCATCTTCACCAGCGTATCTCTGGCGTGTAAGAAATAAATATTTTCTTGGAAAATTTTCCAATCTCATTTTTGGTCCATCGTTTGTGTTATATTGAAAGTGTGTGTATTATCAGAGTGGTTATTATTTTGTACAGATTTCTGGCGTATATTCTTGCGATCAACAGGAAGGCCTGTTGCTACTTAATTGTAGTTGGTATTCACCATTAAATTGTAAGTAATCATATCGTGATATTTAATTGTTTCTTGTGAAATTTCACAATCATAATGAGTCACATTTAATTAGAATGATCTTGTTTCATTCATCCATCCACAGTGTAATGGTATCCCCCAGCCCCCGCTGGACAGGTGTTCATCGTCAGTGGTGAACCTGATTAAGACGTTGTATTATGTGGTGGTGAGTAGCAATTATGTGTACGAGTTGAATTTAATAAGTAACGATCATGAGAAGGATAATATTTAATTGGTTTACGTCAAGCTTACACTTTGGTTTATATTCTGTGTAATCCACAGCTCACTTTTTACCCGCACTTTTACCCGGACTTTTACCCGGACTCTTCTCCGGATCTACCTCCACCCTGAGTCTCCCTGTTTCAGTGCACTGCCACTATTGTCAACAGTCACCATCCCATTGCCGTGTCTCCAGTTACAGTAGTTTAATTAAACTATAGCACGTAGTAAGTAATCTATAAGAACGTAATTAAGTATCAATGTATGGGAACGAAAACTAACCTGGCCACCAGACCGGGGGAGTCTAGTTCTCCACCACCTCCACCCCACTGCAAGGAGTTCTTCTCTCAGCAATTTCGGGGTTCGGAGTTTAGCTTTTTTACTGTTAATCTCAAATAGGAAATCTTTCTTAGCATAAATGAAGGCCTTCATATTAGTTATACTACTATAGTTGTAACCTAACGTTAGTTAAGTCAATTAGTAAACAAGTCTAGTTTAAATTTAACTATTTCCATTGTCATGAGATTGATGCCGTTCTAGAATAAATTTATCTTTAATTATTCCATATAAACTATAAATTTGATGTGCAAATGATCATGATTGCTTAATCCATTCCTTTCTGTTTCATTGAACGAAGTCCGAGCCAAATTTATCTGTAGAATCAATTTTGTAACTTACGGAGCTGGGTGATTTGCGGCGGAAAGTAGCATTTCTCATAAACTCTTTGCTTTCTCTTTATTTGTGACTCCTCCACCCTCCAGAAGAACCCTCCACGCAAAATCTCCCGTTACACGCCTCATAAAACTCACAGAAGAAGTGAAAGAAAACAATTAATGGTTGCTTTCGCTTTCACTGCTGTTCCAAGTGAATGGAAAAAAACAACATGATTATGGAACATTCAACGTAACATAAAAATATATGTATATCATATTGTTATATTTTATACCCTCTTTCAGTTTATGCATGTTTGGAATGAATCCGTAACACGAACTATCGTTGGCAAGTCGTAGGTTGGCGTACTTACTGATCATGTAACCATGACCAATCCTGTACCAAATCATGACGAATAAAATGCAATTTCGGATTGCATTGGAGAATAATTATGAGAGCAAAAACACGGCATCTCTAACACTGTACCTCAGGTTGGTGTAATTGTTAATGCAATTCATTCAATGTTCGAGTTCCCTTGTAAGAAGTTTCTTAAATACATACATCAAGAAAAGTAGCGAATCTAAAATTTTTGAACTTCCTTCCTTCAGAACGAAATTTGACAAGGCTTTGAATGTTAATATCGGAAAATTAAAACTATGAATACAAATTTGTTTAAGTCTCAATTCAAGGTGTTATACTTTATTAGTTAAGTTCCAAACGTGGACACCTGATTTTTATAGACTTATACCCCAAATTTCTGAAAAATAATGTTTCGCTATTAGGGGTTTACCTTTATAGATGTGTGATAGTTAATATTAAACTATTTTTTACTAATTTTAGTAAAGTATTTTTAGTAATTTTGTTTTTACTAAGTTCTTGTTGCTTTTTCATATTTTGAATTTGACAATGTCGACTATGATTTTGACAAACACAATCTATTGTAGAATCGGTCAGAAATGCCAAACAAATTTAACTTTTTACTAGCGGAACGTATTTTACAATTGTTTTATGATCCTTTGACATTCAGGTCGATATTTTATCCATAGATTTTTTTGTCTGGAATGGCGTAAATTGGCGTAGTCAAATTGCTCTAAGCTTGGATCAATTTCAACTGTGATACTTTCCAGCTTATGGTCAAATTGATTTACCATACATTGAAATTTTACTAGCAAAAATAATTATCGAACTTCAGTCGAATAGGTTCATTTTGAAAGGAGTATAGATGCAAATACTATGGTATATTCTAAAGTTTACACCAAACATCGAACAAAGTTATACAATTTGCCTTATAGTCATTGCATCAAACAAGCAAAGGGAAATCAATATAGTACTAAACCATTCGGAACCTTATTAAATCTATTGCAATCAAGATGATTGTAACAGTACAAGAACGAGAGATATCAAATAATTTTATATTATCAAGTAATAACGCTGCATGCCTAATACTTTGTATCACTTAAAAGCGTAATGGAATTATCCATTGTAAATACATGACTTACGCCATGCATATTTTTTCATTGTATTAAGTTAGACCTATACAAAGTTAACGCTGTATATTAGAGGTATTTTGGCACATTTATTGGTGGCTAAAGAGACATGAATTAATGAACGGACTATGTACATCATAGTATACCAGAGAACACATTATATTAATGAAAAATACGGTAAAAAATAAAGGTGGTCACATCTAACTCAAGTATCATATTTTTTTGCAAATGAAGTAACGTTTATCGTTATCGTACCGAATTTATCTTTTATGTTAAACAAATTCGTTTAAGTTCTTAATACTTCAGGAATAGATTTTTTCCCAAAACAAGCAAACTATGTTACCGGAAAAATATAGTTTTGATAGTTGATATTATCCAAATTTGTATGATCTTAGGTGGCGTTGAACTTTTCAAAAAATTTTTTTACATTCGTATGAATCACAGATATCCAATTGAGTACGCATTTTGTTCCATGACTAACTGCAATTAATTTATCTATTCAGTTTTATGAATATATTTTCACTATGCAACTACAAAAATTATAATTATATGTGTACAGTATAAAAAATAGTTAGAATTGATTACGTTCCTAAACATTTTAAGCAGATGAATGAAAAAAATCAAAACTTAACTAACAATTTTTAAATACAACTATTACTAACAAATAGCTTTACCATATGTACTGCCACTGATTACAGTAACACAAAATTACTACCAATATTATGGGTGACTCGCTTCATGATTTTATGATACTTCATCAGGTCGTTATTCAATATATCTGTAAATTTATGAGTTTCCTTAAACAAAAAAGGAAAAACCGCGTAAAACTATCATTGTATTCTGTCAAGTTAGATAAATGTACAAAAACAAGCGCAACAATACACAATTAAATTCACACTTTTAACAAAAACATTTTTTTTGGATAATAGCAAGAAAGTTTTTTTATCATATGGCTTATGTACAACAACACAATATTAAGGAGATATTAATTAAATCTCAAGTGTGAATTAACGTAGCACCTTCAAATGTTCTTCACCAACTAGATTTAATATTTTAGCATGTTTTGGCCCCTCAACCAATGCGTCCCAATTCAGGTGTTTTGAGTTATTCATCACAACTTAATGCTAGAGCAATATGTGAGCATTTTATTGTGTGTTGACAGCACGAAATCCCTAATTAGATCCTTAATCCATATTTACAAAAATTATCATTCAAGTTTAACTACAGCAATGTAATATGCTCAATTTTAATGCCTAGATCTTTAACTTTGTAGCTATATCAACTTGCATTACCGAATCATCATTTTTTCAGAATAATCACCTTACAACAAGAAGCACCTCAGATACTCATCATATCAGAATCACCTTTGCATACGAAAATATAGCTGACGAATTAACATTAAGAAAACTAGATTTAATGTGCTATGAAGGGTACAATTTGGTACAAGAGAACAAACTTAACACTCCATACGTTACAATTTTTTATATTCAATCTGAATTCGAATAGAATCTTCAAAATTATTTGTATTTATGAAAAGCGTAACATATTAATTGTTTATAGAACTGTACTGGAGTGAGTATGCTGTTGTTGCTTATTTAGTATTGCAGAACATAAAACATATACGGAATCTTTCTTCATGCAATGCAAACGTCTCATATTTCTTTGATCAAAACAGTCCGTAAAGTTTATTACAAAGGCTTTCTCATTGCTATGATCGAAATTATTACTGATTTCTATTATAAGTGTGAAATAACATTTATATATATAAAGCAGATAACTTACATGCGATTTGGTACATGGAGATACTTCATATTGATCAATGATTTTCCACTTTATATGAACGACGACGACAAACTAAGTCTTTATAAGCATTTAGTTTTTACGTTATGGCGCTAATAAAGAAACTTGGTTTTTGGAGTCAGGAATTGTAATTATATGTACCGCTCAACAAGAGGAGCGGTACATGGGAGCGGTACAAGTTGTTTATTTTCAATTTTCATCAGTGTAGACACCAAATATTTCATACTACTGAATAAAAAAATTCATGCAGATTTATACAATTGGGTTGAACCATGCACATTGAGTTTACAATAAAAAACGTTGTTTAGTTGCGTGATACAACAGCGATGTTAAAGATTAAAACTAGTTTCCAAATTTCGACTTATTTTTAACATTGAAATCATACCAATCTTAACGAGCGACGAATTATGCATATTTAGGTTGAATAGTTGAAGGGCTTTTGTATTTCAAATTTTACAACTAACACTTTTTTTTTGATGTGTTACTCATTGTTATGATTTGTTCATGCTAGGCTCCTATCAATAGTTTAGAACAGTTATAAACACTAATTGAGGCACGGGTTTTCATTGAAATACAATTTCGATACGAAATAATATACAGAACTTGCAGTTACAGAGATTTTTAAAATGGACGACTTTTGTAGCATGGCATGATAAAAAGTGTAGAAATACTATTTGTCTGTACCATTTTATATCTCTAATGTCGACCAATGGCAAATACTTAAGATGAGTTAGTTGTGTTTCTCAAAAGTAAAACAAACTGAATAGTATATTCAATACAGTATGGTATTAATCATTGAACCTGTTCGGTTCGATAATATAGTTTAGTAATATAGTTTAGTTATATAAGTTATACTAGAAACAGAATTAATATAGAATTTAGGCGTATTTAGTTCGCTATAGAACAGTGAAATTTAATCCATAAAACAAACCATTTGCTAAAATTTTAGTTGACCTTATTGCAAAAGTAAAATGATTATATGTATGCTGAAATCCGATATTAAAGATTAATGCAGATTGAAACTACAGGTATGTACCTACGAATCGGTAATGTAAAATTTTTTATGTACTCTGAATACACAAATTTGAAGTATTGACGAAACTACTGTAGTATTGCAATATGAATTTAAGTTAATTAATCTATGATAATTTAGGTTTTTCGCATCGTCAATACTGCCCCAAAATCACTATACTTTATTATTGTTACTACTGAAAAATTTCTTCAAGACAATGTTTAGTTTTTTCGCAATCGCATATTAGTAAGTTCGATATGACAATTTTTAAACTATTTTAATGTACATGTTTTTTCCCACTTTTTTTGCGCTTGTGAATCATTTATGACTTGTAGTTGTGTAGTTATTTAAATTTACTGTTCCACGATATTTACTAAAATTGAACATTAACTGCGTTAGTACTGTCATCTTATTGGAAGTTGGCAGTATAACTTTGGGTTGAACCACAAACGACAGTAAAATAAGACTTTATTTGTAAGATAACGGCTTTTTGCGAAAATAGTAAAGATGATGGTTTAAACTGCTTTTCAAGTTTCATTATATTGCATTATATTGAAATGAGATAGAGTAGAAAAATATTTATGGTTTAAGGGAGGTTATTCACAAAAAGGAGAAAATAAGGCAAATGACATCTTGACAGAAGTAAAGTCGCCAAAAACCATGTCACGTAGGATTTTAGAATATTTGGTTTGGAGGTTCACATCCCGATTTTGTTCTGGTCCCGATTCACCAGTTATACCCGACATTTTTCAAAGTAAGTATTTATTTTCTGTATTAATTCCTTTGTTGCAGCTTCGGGAAGTCTTTTCAAGCTTTTTTAGTTGCATTTGTTCCTGCCGCTTCGATATTCAAACATTTTGGGCATAAGAGATCGTTTTGGATCGTTTTTGATTTTGATGGTGTAGATGTGTATACCAGAGAATATATCTGCAAATGATTTTGTTGAATCAACAGCATTTTTAGTGGTCTAGGCATTATTTTAAAATGTACCATTGTCAATGTTAAAGGTAACGGGGTGGTTTCAAATGACCCGTGGCCGCCTATCAAAAAGAAAACTATCTGTTGATATTTATGAGTTAATCAGAGCAGGAATGTTCGCTCAGTTTATTCATCGACTTAAATACTTTGCACAGTTCATTCACTTAGTACATCATTACATAATGTCACATAGTACAATATAATATATGCATGCATATTACATCGATCATCACATCATAATGCACTTCAACAAGAATGTGCTGACTAACTTAATACCTAACACAAGTAGCAACGACCAACTTAATGTTGACGTTTGCTGCATTTTCAATTTCTCACAACACTATCTTCTAACAAAATTGAAAATTTAAACTATACTTCTTCTACCTTGTTTGTTTTTAAAAAATTTTGGGTACATTTAGTCTTATCCTACTTGATTATACAAAAAATATCATTTCCAAACTTCATCACCATTTTGATATTAGTTTTCGTTGCTTAAAACAGGGCGTTAAACTTAGATTACAATGTGTTCAATGCAGGAGAGTGTATACAGAAATAATGAAATCATAATAAAAATCATTGTCAGTTAGAACTTACGTTACAGTTTATTAAAACTTAATTTTAACTTACAATGTAGGGAGCTTGCGCCTGACCTAAATGTTTCATACGGCTAAATATTATTCTGATCTTCCATCTCGGTACATTCGATAACACTTAAATATTGTTGTGCTCTAAAATTCAATTTTATCACAGATCCGTTAAAATATGTTAGTATCAGTTTATTCACATTTCACATGGATATAATAATTGTACACTCCGTTCAAAAAGTATTGCACGTTTTGAAAAGTCATCATAACTTTTATACAAATCAATATTTTTGAAAACGGTTTGCGGATTTAGGTAGACTATCGTCTTGCGCATTTAACAATATATAGACTTATAGTCCTACCCTCTGCACGTTGTGACGGTGCCACTTTTAGAAAAAATCGCAGAAACGAAGTGTTCAAAAAGTATTGCACGCTTTGAAATTTCATCAAGTAATTTTTCGTTATGCACTCAAAACAGAAGTGATTCGTGCTTAAAACGATAGAACGAATTATTTAGACTCAATACCATCATTGAGTTTCGAAATTAGTCGCATATCGGGACAAACTTGTGCTCGGTTGGAAACAAGTGCCGTAGCTGGTAACTTAAATCCCAAATTAGCGAAAACTTACCACAAAAGCACAGCTATTTTACCTAGTTTAAAACAACAACAGTTTCACATCAAAAAGGAGCATTCGGTTATTCAATGTAACGTTTGTGATAAAATTCTCAGTAATTATTTCAACCTTGAAGTGCACATGGTAACTCACACGGGCGAGAAAAAAAAATCAAATGTAAAACTTGTGATAAAGAATTTGCGTATTCAACATCTGTAAAAAATCATATTTAGATCTTTCACAATCCTCTTAAGAAATCACTCTTTCAGTGCCATAAATGTGACAAGTCATACTCCAGGAAACATGATTTTACAAAACATCTTGTTACTCATACTGACAAACGACCATTCAGCTGTGCAAATTGTTTCAGCAAAACATACACGATTACCGATTTTTAGCTCTACGTGTGCACATTAGAAGTGTACATCAACAGGATAAAACAATTCAGTGTAAACAGTGTCAAATGAAATTTATAATTAATTCAATACTCACTCGTCACATGATAAAACATCTTCAAACAAAATGTTTCAAGTGTTCATTGTGTAAATATACATTCAAATCAAATTTTTGTGTAAAAGGGCATTTTAATAGAGTGCACAACAAAATAAAGAATTTGAAATGTGTATTTTGTGAAAAGACGTTTTCTTTGGCAGGACATTTAAAAACTCAAATTTTGAGACATTTTGGGGAAAAACTTTATTTCTGGGCTCTGTGTGACCGAATAGTTTTCACTTCAACTGACTGGAAGATTAATATACCCTTTCATACCGGAGAACGAGCTTATAAATGTGAAATTTGTGCTAAGAGTTACCTACACCCAAAGAGTTTATTTAGACACATCTTATCGTCGCATCTGTCGTAAAGTCAGTATTTTGTTATTAGTAAGCCGGTACGGCATTACTATGGTTTTTGCTCGAGTATGTTCTGTGGAATTACGTTTGCATGTTAAAGTTGTGCGCGTTGTGCATTTTGAGCTGTGCGTTTCATACTTTGTATAAACAACCAAAAATATCTGGGTACAGTAGGGATCGAAGCCGTGAACGCGTTACCACTAATGCGAAACTCAAGCCATCACGCTGTGATGGCATATTCTGAAAAGTGGTGCATGATAACTGCTTGTTATATTCATAAAGTAAAACCAGCATATGCATTTACAAATGATATACTATACATATACAAATGCTATACTATACTATGCATGCATGATACATTGTATAGTATGAATAGTTAATTATTAATTACGTAAATATGACACCGGGTTACTATTTCAACAATTAAAATTGCAGGTTAAGTAATATGGGTTCAAATTCAAATTTTCTTGACAAATTTTACATAGTAATTAGGTTGTAAAATTTGTTTAGAGGCATGTTCAAGTACAGAATTTTTTTTCTTGAACGTATTTATAAATGTTGCTGAAAAGTCACATTTTCGCAGATTATTTAAAAAATATTTCTTACTTTAAATATATTTGACTATGATTTTACTGGAAGTAGAACCTATAACGATGAAATATGCTGTGAAAATTATCTTCAGCACATGGAAAAAAGAATACATGAAAATATTTTTGAATAAATTCATTTGAATTTGTGTATAAATTTAACAAACGTAGCAGTTTTTACAGGTATCGTAGATTGATAATTTTTGTAGTCGCTAATTTGCCGCTGTAAATTATTGGGCTTTATGTGTAACCAATTATTGCTGTCATTTAAAAATAATAAAGTGGCAGTAGCTGCACAATCATTTTTAAAGTAAAAAAAGTTGAGCGAAAGAAGTTTACTTACAGTTCAGTCGTGAGGTCATGAGGCAAGATTAAGTAGATCGTAACTTATACTGTTTTAAATTTAGCCGATTCAATAGATAGCATATACCAAAACAAACTTCTGGATCTTGCAGCATTGCGACTAAATTTTTTGTGCCATAACGCCTGAGATTTGGGAGTATGAAATTTATTTTATGTATCGGTACATGGTTTTATTGTTATAGTAGTATTTGTGTAACTCAAAAGTTTCTGATCATTGCATGATCTTACCAGGTAGAATGAGTACTGTTATTTTACGTGTTACGGCCCAAGTTAAAGGTCCATTTTTTTCATAATCGTTTAAAAATTATTCAGCAAAGTACAGCACTCCTTTAGTTTTTTAGAATTCCAAGTCTCTCTCCCACCTACATTTGTTGGTACATCAAACCATATTTCAAAATTATACATCTCTGCATCATTTATTGACTATTAAAGTGACGTATACAGACAACGAAAATTATCACGTATTTAATACTAATACTATGACCATATTTAAACAACCTGTATGCGTGATTAAATAAGGAAAAACCATGTTCAAACTAATCGCATGCAACGTAAGCATTCGTGTCTAATTCAAATCACATTTATTGCCTTTATTCTTTATTTATTCTTTTGTCAAATTATTATACGAAACTGAACTCTTGTGCAGTTCAAATGTATTTCGAATGTGTCTTGTGCACGAATAACATTTTCTTTTATGAATTGAATATATTATTAGTGATTAATTTAGTAACAAAGTGTATTAATTCTGTGCTTTCGTAATGTTGTGACTATAATGAGGTATTTGATTTTCCACACAGCTATTCCTCCATTAACTAAATAATTTGCAGAGCAACATTTTTGGACATTTACCCCCCCCCCCTGAAATCGATGTT
>JAQFXM010001239.1:0-34436 GCA_034693345.1 Entomobrya multifasciata
TCATGCACCCAAGCCATCGGAATGGAGAGTTTATGGTCCTGTCGTCATGTAGAAAAAGAAGTGCTTCGAATTAATTTGGAGTCTCCCTTAACCCAGACTCTGCGATTGAAGTTGATGACAAATAGTAAAAGTTTAGTTTACACAAAAAAACGACCGATTAAGCAAAAATGTAGCCATGATGAAGTTTAACTTTTTTTAAACTATTCCACATCTCGAGTCATCTCGTCATTAATTAATAATAATAATGTTAGGATTTACTGCAGACTTTCAAAAATATCATTGCAAATTACAATTAAAAGAGTAATTTTGTACGACTTGCATTTATTCGTAAATTTCAATCATCTTTTTGTCTTTCACAGTGTTATTCAATCATTAAAATTCAGTAGCAAAACTTAATTGATGACTAATTGTAAGTAATATGTACATAGAATATTATCAATCCAATTTCAACTTCTTGTCTTCTTTAGTCTGATCTCCCTATAAGTCTGCATCTCAAATGGACAATCCATTCCCGTAGATCTCCGATTTCATCATATGAGCAAACTCCTCCAGTGACAGTTTCCCATCGCCATCTTTGTCATATTCACTCAGCATATCATCAACCTCCTCCTTGCTCAACTCAGCTCCTTCCTGACCTCCACCTGTAGCTCCAGCACAACCCATTCCCTGACTCAACTCTTTCCTATCCAGATATCCATCACGGTTGAAGTCCAACATGGTGAAAATCTCAAGGATCTCTTTGTCATTCAAGCTTTCGCTCAGCATTGTTTTCGCCATGACAGACAAGTACTCTGAAAACTCTACAGTTCCATTGCCATCCAGATCAAACTCGCTGTGTTTAGCTTTGATTTCAGCTTCATTCGGATTTTGGCCTAGGGAGCGCATGATGGCAGCCGTGTCTGCTAACGTCAGCTTCCCATCCCCATCCTGATCGAAAGAATTGAACTGTTCCCTGATAAAAGCGATTTGTTGAGGGGTTAAACGGTCCACCATTTTGTCAAATTGAGAATGTCCAGCGAAAAAATCGCTACTAACAGTTAAATTTGGTTCTTTATGCAAAAATTAATATGTAAAAAATGTGAATGCACTCGTTTATGTAAATTATAAGATAAAATATGAAAATTTTGTTATTGGCTGGGCGAAAGCAAATTTCAAATCAAGCTAACAAATTTTTGATAATCGACCAGTCGTCATTTGGCTCCTTAACTACCATTCTGTATCCCTGAATGACATTGTTGGAGAACGAGAATATCATGCGCTAAGCTAAAGATCATGCTTGATGAGCAATGTATGAACTTTATTTTCACAGCAATACAGTGATTAAAATACATTGCATACGCTTAAAATAAGAAATGCTTTTTACGATTCTTCACAAACCATTTTGCTAACAGGAAGTAACAATTTGAGTAAATCGTCAAATCCATCTGTATTAAATACATGTTCAGGCTTATCTCCTGCAATAGCTAACAGCTCATCCTTGTTCACATTTTTCCCAATTCCCACAGCAAACGCCCTGATCCCTGCATCCCTAACCTTTTCTGCTGAAGATTTCGTTGAAAGCGAAGAGTCTGATGCACCATCCGTCAGAAAGACCAAATTTTGAGGAACCGTTGTTCGGTTACTTTGCTGAATTTGTTGAAATGCTAAATCTAACCCTAGATGACTTGCAGTTCCGCTACTCAAGTAAGGAGTAGTGTATATCGTATCCCTGATCTCTTGAACGGAAAGCTTATCGTCCAGACTAATTATTCTCTGAGCATTAGCTGAGTAGATAATGAAGGACAGCCTGTTTTGTGGGTTATCAGCCCAAGCTATAGCAAGCCTGGTAGTGAATTCCAATGCAATTTTGTAATGATCTTCGCCAATACTGCCACTGGAATCAACCACGATTACCAAGTCGTTATCATTGTAGCAGGGAAGTGCACCTTCCTCTTCCAAGCCACTGCGTAATTCACACAGGTAACGGGTGGATTCTGTGCTGAATTGAGTTCGGAACTTGACGTCATCAACGGTCACTGCGGCCACTCTTGTGACAGGGGTTCGAGTATTAGGGTGACCTTCTTGCCAAGGGGCCCACGGACCTATTTCGGCACCATTAGCCCAAACGAAAGTATCTTGGTCGGGGTCAAATTTTCCACCAATCCAGTAGCTGGATCCTGTGTCATCACTGCTTTGAATGAAGCGGGTTATATTACCGAGTTCTTCTTGAGTTTCAATGTATAAAAGACTGGCGTCGGGGCCAAGGTAGGCTTCACAGTCAGTAGCTGCAGTTGCCCAACCAGCCTGTTTAATTTTTAAACAAGATAATGCTCTACTAATGAGAATGGTCAGGAGAATAATTATACTTTATTGAAGATATTTTCTTACAGCATTTTGACTACGGAAATAAAAGCTTTCTTGAGCAGTGCTTCTCTTGTCCCTGATGTGATGAGCAGGACCACTGCGGTAGCTTCCAAGATAGGTCAACTTACTCAGGTCTCTTTGATGCACAGGTGCAGGGGCTGGTAATCCAGCGACAGCTATAAAGGTGGCTAATGAAATAGCCAAATAGTTTAGTACTCGCGACATGGTGATAGCAAAGGATTGATAAATTTCAATCTATGAAAGTGAAGGATTAGGTTCTACTGGCATCTGGTTTTATAGTTGAGTAATAACGACTAAAACCATTCCAAATCATGATAAAAGCAATACTTGTCAATTAACAAAGTGATAAGAAGATTACTTGTCATGAAAAATCATGTATTTTTTATAATCAATCAGTTTTTGATTATTGATTGGGTTGTGATTTGTGTATATAGACAGGTCACGTGACACGTGAGTATGACGCATACTGTTCAATCAATTTTTAAAAAAGTTGGAAGTTCACTGTTTGTTTTAATAAGCCTGAAGTTTGGACAGGAATTACGATTAAAAATTAGATTATTTGCCCCTGCCCTGCAAGAGTCAAAATGTTTAAAATTCAAATGTCAAATTAGTTATCAAGTTTATCGGTGTGCGTATTTTAGATTGAGAGGAAGTACAAAGGAAATTATTGCTTAAAATATTGGCTAATTTATTTGTTAATTGGTATTAGTGCTGACGGTTAATACTGGTCATCATGATTTCACAAGAAAAATGACAAAGAGGCACTTGTGAGTTTATCGTTCATGAATTTTCCTCGTAAATAATTAAAAGTCACTTGAACGTGTTATCCAGTGAAATTAAGGTTTATTTTTCAATGCAGATTTACAAAATTAATTGATTAAGTTTTTAATCAGAATTCATTTAATTAAACTTTTTCAATAGACTGAACAAATATTTTCACGGGGAAATATTATCACAAACACGAAGACTGACAGGTTGTAATAGCTTGAGTAAATCGGCAAAGCCCTCTGTATTAAAAACATGATCTTGTTTGCCCCCTGCAATGGTCAAAAGTTCATCCAGTCCAATGCCCGATCCAATTCCAACGGAAAATGATCTCACCCCAGCATCCTGTATATTCTTCGCAACCGCTGCAGTAGCAGCTTTATCATTTGAATCGCCATCAGTTAAAAATACCATATTTTGGGGAACAGACCTACCATTTTGTTGAAACTGCTCCAAAGCCTTAATTAGACCCAAATTACTGGCAGTACCACCACCCATATAAGAAATACTGTAGACCTTATCCCTGATTTCGTTAACACTCAATTGCTGCCCCAATTCGAACACAGTTTTGGCACTGTTCGAGTACACGATGACGGATAACCTATTCTGTGGATTGTCAGCCCAAGCGAGGGCAAGCCTTGTGGTGAATTCTAGAGCTACCAAATAGTTACTTTGACCAATGCTCCCAGAGGAGTCCACAACAACAACAAGGTCATTGTTAGAGTAGCAAGGAATGGGTTCTTCTTCTATTGGACCACTTCTTAATTCACAAATGTATCTGTTTGAGACAGTTTGGAACTGGGTGCGTAGCTTGAGGCCACCTGTGGTGTATGCAGCAACTCGGGTAACGGGAAGTAGGCTGTTTGGATGACCTTGATCCCAAGGAGCCCAAGGGCCAATCTCGGCTCCACTGTTCCATATAAATTTTGCCTTGTCTGGACTGTATTTACCACCCACCCAATATGTCGCTCCAGTGTCATCGGATGATTGGAGAAAACGGGTAACATTCCCGAGCTCTTCTTGGGTTTCAATGTAAAGTAATGTAGCTTCTTCGCTAAGGTACGCCTTGCAGTCGTTTTCTGCCGTTGAAAATCCAGCCTACATTTAAAAAATGAATTTTTAATAGAAAATCATATAAAAAAGAAAAATTGACTATTTCTCATATAATTTCTTTTCTCTGGAACTTACGGCATTTTGACTCAAGAAATAATAGCTGGTCACTGCTCTAGTTTGAATGCCTTTAGATTTGGAAGAGTTACCAGTCATCTGACCAAGATAAGTGAATTGCTTCTCGCTTGACTTTCCATTCTCACTTTTAGCAACTTCTTGTAAACTTGCTGCAAAAATTATTTGCAGGGATGCTGATGCCAGAGCGGCAGCAAGTAGTAAAAATACACGACTGTGAGACATTTTTGCAGGGATGAAGCTTTAATTTATGTTACGCCTAATTTACTGGTATGTAGATTACCTGTTACCTTTTCCAAAATGATGAAGATGAATTACAATGCTCGCCTTTTATACTTCAAGTTTTAGCATCTCTGAAATGGCAAACTTTCAAAATGCGGTCGGATATCATGTCAGTTAACTTAATACGTTGCATTTATTTTGCATAATAGTAGAAGTAGTAGATGGCCAATGACCATACATATTAAATTCAGTTCCCTACTACTTGATAACATGAAATTGAAGGACTCAGACTCAATGCACTCAGACTCACTCTTGGGGATTATCTGATAAAATTCGGCTGCACCAAACGTAAGAAATATAAACAAAATGCAATTGCCAGAGGTATGGTTTTGTTTGTGGTAGATACGAAATGTCCAGCTCAGCGAAATTAAGCGTGTCATTGGGTCGCGAGTTGTCACCTTATCATATCATATCAACTTTAAACAATACAACATCATTCACACACAAACAAACCGCACGCTTGAATTTCCCTTTTCATTGAAATTCCATGAATTCTAAGAATAAATTATAATTTCTTACCTGGAAAATTGGCGTCGACTGTAATATGTAGGTCACCTAAATACGGAGGTTTTTTGGCCTTGGTTTAAGCTATGATATGGAAAGCTGGTGGGGGTTCACCATTATATGAAAGGGTTGAAGTTTGAAATTGCGAAACTTAAGTAGAATTAAAAATTGAACTTCGTAGACATTTAAATGTGGTCCATTTAAACAATCATATTCAGTCTGGACGACATGTCCATCGTGTCGCCACAAATGATGATGAAATATTATTCCAAGAAAACCCACATCAACTTCAAGCCATAAACGGTGGTCATGATATGATTTCCAATATGATCCTTACAACGTTTATTGACTGCGGATTAATCCTGCGATACAAATCCCAGCTTTTGTGTCAAGCGTGCAGACACGGACATTGGCTTTCGTCCGGGTCGCTTACCAAGTAAGCAACGTTTTGATTACGCTTTACATTGCGCATTGGTTATCGATTACCTGTGACCCAATTAATATTTTGGTATAAAAACCCCATCTCTGGCATTCAAATAATCAGTCAGCTTCTGAATTTCGACTAATTCAAAGAAAAAAGTAATTCAAAACTTTAAAAAAAATATCATCGATCCTCATCCATCATCATGTTCAAGCTTGCAAGTATCGTAGCCTTTTCCTTTATCGTCCTTTACAATTCACCATTTGGTGACTGTGCTTCTATCGCTGACAATGATAGCAGCGGGGAAGAGCAGAAACCTCTGTTATTTTTGGGGAGGTATACTTATCCTTCAGTAAAGCCACCAAGTGATCAAGTTAGCGATGCTTCCAGTGTTCAACGTACGAGCTACTACTTTTTGAGTCAAAACGCAGTATGATTTAAAAAAATATATTTCACATTTTAACATTTTTATGGAATTGGCATTTAAACATTAATTTTATAATGTATCATATCATAATTTTAAAAGGCTGGCTGGTCTACTGGCGCTGGCGACTGCAAAGCTTTCCTTGGGGAGGATGCAACTCTTTTGTACATTGAAACTGCCGAGGAACTTGCCGCTGTAACGAAATTCCTCCAAAGTTCTGATGACACGGGATCTACTTACTGGACTGGAGGAAAGTATGATCCAGCCAGTTCATCTTTCATTTGGGATAACGGAGTTGAAGTGGGTGCCTTTGCTCCTTGGCTGCAAGGTCATCCAGATACCAAACTTCCTGTCACCAGAATCGCTGCTTATGTTGCTGGTGGTGTCAAGTTACGAACACAGTTTCAAACAGTAAGCAACAGATACATTTGTGAATTGAATAGTGCCTAAAATAAAACCCTGTATTTAAAATTGCAAAATAAAAACACGCAAAAAATCATAATCAACAGCACTCGATCAACTGCATTGAAATGTACTTTTATGAATTTCATATTATGCATTAATTCCAGTGATCCAGTGGCCAAGAAAGATGAGAAAAATGAATGGTGTATGAAATGCATGATTTCAATTTCAATGCATGATCGCAAAATTTATTGATTTCAAAAATTCATAATCTTTAATTTAGGCTAGTATTAGGATACATTATTTGATTAAAATACATAAAAACTTTTTACTTTTTGGAATCTTCACAAACTGATTCACTCACCGGCTGCAACAACTTCAATAAATTATCAAATCCCGTTGTATCGAAAACATGTTCTTGTTCATTTCCAGCAATGATCAGAAGCTCGCCCATATTAAGACTTGACCCAATCCCAACAGAAAATGACTTAACCCCTGCAGCATTAACATTTCTAGCTGAAGCAGCCGTAGCAGCGGGATCCGCTGACGCCCCATCAGTCAAAAACACCATATTTTTCGGAACAGTGCCATTATACGTCTTAAACTGATCCAAGGCCATATTCAAACCCAAGTGACTTTGGGTTCCACCATTCAAGTAGTCTATGCTGTATACCAAATCCCTAATCTCACTTACAGTCAACTTCTGTCCCAGATTAAAAACAGCTTGAGAAGTTGACGCAAAAATGATGACAGATAACCTATTCTGTGGATTATCAGCCCAAGCGATGGCCAATCTTGTGGTGAACTCTAGCGCAATCATATAATTACTTTGACCAATACTTCCCGAGGAATCTACAACAATTACCAGGTCATTGTCGGTGTAGCATGGAGTTGCCTCCTCTTCAACCAAACCACTCTTCAGCTCGCATATGTATCTATTTGAAACAGTTTGGAATTCAGTACGAAGCTTAAAGCTGTGCGCAGCGGTGAAAGCTGACACCCGGGTTACAGGAACCTGAGTGTTAGGGTGACCTTGATCCCACGGAGCCCAAGGGCCAATCTCTGCTCCACTGTTCCATATAAATTTTGCCTTGTCTGGACTGTATTTACCACCCACCCAGTATGTGGAGCCGGTGTCGTCAGAGGATTGGAGGAAACGGGTAACGTTTCCTAGTTCCTCTTGGGTTTCAATGCATAAAAGAGTAGCTTCTTCACCGAGGTAAGCCTTGCAGTCGCTATCTGCTGTTGAAAATCCAGCCTGTAACAATTTAAAAAATAAAAATACAGACTAATTGTTTCCTTTCGTGGAACTTTTGAAAAATAAATCCCTTACCGAATTTTGACTCAGGAAATAGTAGCTGCTGACAGCTTGCGTACTAATTCCTCTTGATGAGGTTTTCTTGCCGGGAACTGCGCCAAGATAAGTGAAGCCCTTCTTGCTTGAAGAAGTACCTTCAATATCTTCAACTTCTGGTAAGGTGGCCCCTGAAATGCTTTGTATGCAAATCGACGCGGCGATCAATAGTATACATGACGCTGCTTTGGTCATATTAACTTGTTGACTTGTTTTTTTAAACTTTATTTAATGTTTTGGTAAAATTTGTAAGATGGCAAAATTACTGCTGAAGGCCAATTCGATAATTGACACCTTTTATACTTGTTGCATCGAATACCTTTTAACAAATTAAATGGGCAGACCATAATGTCATTTTCCCCTAAGGTCTTATCATTTCATGTTAAGAATCACACAAATCTGTAAATGTATATTTAATTGTTCTTCGATTTCCATTTCAGCAAACAAATAGGCATTTCAAAGGTCTGAAGCTAATTTGACACTTTGATCATAATCAATTGTCAATTAGAAGTTATAGACAAATCATGTTTTGGATGTTGATAAAGTTTTAATTCGGCACCGTCAATCAAACGAAATTATGGCACATGTTTGTTTGGATAATGCTCTGATTTGTTTGATCACATTTAGCTAGACATTTGATAACTCTCAGACTTTCCTGTTATTATGATGTCATCTCGACACCTTGTGATCGCTTCATGACTGACTCCTGCCTGACATTCGGCAGTGGCAGTAGTCTAGTACTACTGCACCATAAAACGTTTTATGATTCTAGACAAATAAATGCACTTAAGATAAATAATAAATAGTGTAATGCGCAGTATGAGGAAAGTTATTTATCGAATTCATTAAAAATACATTCACAAAAGAGATATCCGATTTCAGTGAAATTCAAGAAGTGAATTGCCAGGAAAAGGATACCTTTTAGTCATATAAATAAACAACTTGAGATTTTCAAGTGCATTAAATTAACCTGATTTTTCAATTTCCTTGCTATTGTAAATTCGGAACTTTGCTTGGTTTGCCGGTTTTTCATACCGATAATCTCAAAAAGTTATGATTGATTATGACGATTTTGTCATGTGTCATTTGATGCAAGTCAGAAAACTGTAATTCAGTTTCTCCAAATGTTTAAAATAAATATGCCAGCTTCAAATGATCCTAAATTGTAACAAAATTAATCCAACATTTCACAATCTTAAAAAATCAGTTTTGGAAATGTATATACGAGTTGTGCATTTTTTGATAAAAATTAACTAAACACCTTAAATCTATTTCTGGATGAGACTGGTTTGGTTTGTCACACCAATAATCGATCACTGACCTTTAACTCTAACTGATATACGTACAGAGCAAAATCGATAAGTTTGTCACGCATCAAAAAGAAGCCTAAAAGAGCGTCACGAAATATATATTTTAAAAATAAAATATCCACAAGATAATAATTGGAAAATCATGTAAAAGTGAAAACGTTCGGTATTTTTACAGACATTCAATTATCATCTAATCTGCACTGGAAATTGAAATATCCTGTTTACCTTTTTCCTGAAACATCCCGAGCACTTGAAAAATCGTCAATTATTAATTGACAAGTGACTTATGCAATGCAAACCATTAATAAATTATAAATATTCAAGACTCAACAATTATTATTTTTTAAACAGTCAATTATAAAAAATCTCAGATCGACAATGAACAAAATTATTTTATTGGCTAAGTCATGTCGTCATATTTGTATAAATAGCGAATTAATCCCAAAACAATTCATCAGTCACATCTCAACTTCTCACTTTCAAACTGTATCACATTTCCCCAATATTATCCACTTTCTCAAAAATTCCAGTAGTCCATTTGTTAATAACATGGCCAACTACGCTAATATTTTCGTTTTCCTGCTAATCTCTCTTTTGAACTCCAAGTTTACAGCGGGCGCTGCATTAAATATCCCTACCGACACGACAGACGACGCCAACTTTAAATACCTTGGCAAGTACGAGTATCACTACCCATCTTCGGTCAGTTCAGTCAATACATCTTCAAATGGCATCGCTAGCGACAAAGCTGAAGTTGAGTCCATCAGCACCGCTGCCGTAACTAGCTTCTACTTTCTGAGTCAAAATTCGGTAAAACTTTTCTTCATTTATTTTTTAAAAGTATAACATTTAAGGTATCTTGCTTAGTTTAAAAAAAAATATTGCTTTTGATAGGCTGGTTGGTCCACTGGTGCCAATGACTGCAAAGCCTATCTTGGCGAAAACGCAACCCTCCTTTACATTGAAACTGCAGAAGAGCTTGCTGCCGTTGTCGCCTTCATGGACGGTTCTGATGACACCGGATCTTCTTACTGGACTGGAGGAAGGTATGACCCAGAGTCTTCCGAATTCGTTTGGGACAATGATGTGAAGATTGGAACGGCTGTACCCTGGGATCAAGGTCATCCCGATACCAGTGTCCCTGTCACCCGAGTTTCTGCTTATACTGCTGCTGGAAGCCTCAAGCTTCGCACTGAATTCCAAACAGTTAGCAACAGATATATTTGTGAATTAAGTGCTTGAATTTAACCAAACCAAGTAATATTATTTTTGGGAACAATCATTCCATTACAACTTTAAGCTATTTTAACCTTGAATAAATCATGTACATATACAAAAAACGTTGTTGCTTCATAAAACAGTTTTTGATTCTACATTTTTCATCATGTCATGAAAAAATCGAATTTTATTTCTGATATGAAAAATTAAACTAGAGCAAATAAGATTTACTTAACTAACAATGCATATTATTGTTAACGAATGAACGTGCAATTCACCAAATCAGTCTTCGGCTAGCATTATCAATAAGGCGATTATAGAGAAGGGTCCCCCCTTATGTAAAAATCGCCTTATTCATAATGCTGACTACTACTAGTCAGCCTTACGAATAAGGCGATTATTTTTTTACCAAAAAAATTTCAGTTGAGAAAAATCTGAAACGTAAAAAACCTAAATTCTTTCTTTTTTGCAAAAAAAAATCATGATGATGTAAGATCAAGTTTGGTTAGGTTTTGGTTAGGTTTGGTTTGGTTAAGTTACGTTAGGTTTAATTTGATTTAGTTTGGTTAGATTAAATTTGGTTAAGTCTGTTTACATTTAATTTGGTTGTTGGTTAGGTTAGGTTTTAAAATATCAATGAGTCAGGTTAGGTTTTTAAAAAATATCAATGAGTCAGGTTAGGTTTTTAAAAAATATCAATGAGTCAGGTTAGGTTTTTAAAAAATATCAATGCGTCAGGTTAGGTTTTTAAAAAATATCAATGAGTCAGGTTAGGATTTTTTGCGGAAACATTTTTTTACATCATCATGATTTTTTTGTAAAAAAATAAAGAATTTAGGTTTCTGACGTTTTAGATTTTTCTCAACTGAATTTTTTTTTAGTAAAAAAAATAATCGCCTTATTCGTAAGGCTGACTAGTAGTAGTCAGCATTACGAATAAGGCGATTTTTTACATAAGGGGGGACCCTTCTCTAAAATCGCCTTATTGATAATGCTAACCCAGTCTTCTAGACACACTGACACACAGACACAGAGATAAAAAAATTAGAATTTGTATGCTTATGATGTTATAATTGTGTTAAGGCATAAAAATGCACCTATATGATTTCTCGGAACCATTTCAATGAAACAATGTGACAATGTGAATAAACTGACATTAAAATGAAACGATGAAATTATGTTACGCTGAAGTTCTGTCGTGCATTCATATTTACAGGAGGTCCTAGATTTAAGTTTATTTAATTCTAATAATTTCAAAAACAGTGTATTATGTTAAATGATAACTTCATTTGCTCTATATTATTCCTCTAGTTTGGAAGGAAACTGGTAAAATGCTTGAAAACATGATGTCAGCCATTAGCGGTGAAAAGAATAACGAAACCGATCATTTTCTAGATCAAATATCACAAAATTAATTCTTTGGTGAAGTGGAACGTTAATCATTCTTCAAGTTCACTGTGCAAATAATATACACATTGCCTACTTAAAAAACATAAATGTTGCGGTTAGTTGATCTGAAACTTAATTAAAACTATTATGTAGTAAGATTTTAAGGAAATTGCATTTTTTCAAAGCTGTGGACTTGAACGCCAGAAAGAACATTTTTTACGGATAAGTTAATACGGAAGTACAAAGATTTTGGTTCGCAATTGTGATTGTTGGGTAGAAAATACGTTATCCTCTTATCCTCTGTGTCTGTGTGTATTGCGCCGCTGCCGCGTTTGCTTGGATTTTGAATTCAACTCCCCGATTCTCCAGTTTAGTTCATAGTTGGGTTTTGGGTTCGAAAGGCAGAGATATTATAACAATCTTAAATTTGCTAAATAAATACTAGCAAAATGGGAAGGAAAAGGGTCAAGTCCAAGTGTTCTAAATCAACAAAGAAAAGTAAAAACTCTTCTCGGCCAAGAGAATCCCATTCCGTGGTGGCAACCCAATTAGCGGCTCCAAAACAAAAGCAGTTGCAATTATCCGACATTCCGGAAGAAGTATGATTATGTTACAAAAAATGAATATTAAAAACAGCAGGAATAATTAAGCATAAATTATAATTTGTTGCTTTCTAATTGTATTCTAATTATTGTGCCAATTTTGTTTAGGTTTTCGATTGCATGTTTAACTACTTGACGCTTGATGATATTTTACGTTTTCGACAAGTCGCTCGCTTCACTAAAATCCTTTCGGAGAAGTACATCCTGGTCCACATCAAAGCTACAGACAAAACAGAAGTTGAACTCCGTTTTCAAACTGAAGGTGGAGTCCCTCCAAACTTGCAACAGTACTTGACCAGCCTAAAGGATGAAAATGCTTTCATTATACCATCATCACGATACTGCATCAGTTACAAATCAGACAAGGCCTTTGACCGGAAGTCGGTTCAACAGTTTGTTCAATTATGTGGACGCAATATTACTCATCTTCGCTTCAAGAATCTCCAGGTTCCAACGATAAATCCTGCAATGATCCATTTCTTCGAGGGACTCCCGAAACTTGCACATTTGGAAGTCGACAACCTGTCTGAGAGACGAATAATTTTGAAACCAAGCTGTGAATTCTGCCATTGTCGTTTTCTTAAGAAAAAACTTAAGTTGGATCCAAAGGTCCTGGAGCAGGAGTCCCAACCAGCGCCTTGGGCAAGGCCGGTCTTTGCTCCGGGCAGTTTAAAGAATTTGAAAAGCCTTTGCGTTAGATCATATAGCAAACCTAACGTTCAACGTTTGCATGTTTTGGATTCGGAAAACGATGAACAAATAGATAACACTGATTTCAACTATTTATGGAAGTTTGTCCAGGAATGCTCTGGAAAATTGGAGACATTTTCCTGTCCTAAGAGTTGGGCACCTGGCAGTATTGGTGGAGATTTGGATCACCACCAGCAGGGTCTTCGAAGCATTAAATCAATTGTGGAGAAGAGAGCTGAGGATTTGACCAATCTCAAGTTTGTTGACGTTGAAGAACTGCGCGAACCTCCATGGGTTAGTAATGAAAGAAACTTGTGCATTTGTTTTCCGCGTGAATTAACTATTTCTTTAATTTTTATTATGCATTTCGTTTTGTATTTTAGGGGGACTCAAACGAAATCCTGTGTGAAGTCTTGAGAACCTGTTGTTTGAATGGTGTCAAACTTCAGAATGTGCAAGCAAAGTATATGGAACAGATGTCAGGCTTGGGTCAGATGGATATGAGCCAATTTGACGAAGAGATTTCCTTCACTGTGGCTTCCCTAATTGGAGTGAAAGAATCAATGTTACTAATGGAACTGTTAGCTTTGGAGAAAATTACGATTAATACAGGAGACCGAGATGCGTTTCAGATGCCATGTTGGAATTTTCGTCGAGCTGAATGGCCTAACCTGAAGGAAATTGACTTGAGGGTCGCAGAGACGCCAAATCTATCTTATTCAGTTGCAGTGAATACCAAACTTTTGGAGTTTTTGTTTGTTGATATTGTCCGAAGGAAAATGGAGAACTTGAAGATTTCATTTTCACGGAGAAATCCAGTATGGGATACCATCGATCTTATGCGTTTACAGGATCCCGGATATGTTCTCAGCAGAAATCTTGGTAGTGCCTGTCCCAATTTAAAGAAGTTGAGTATTTCTGGCTGGATTGGGGGTGAAATGGATTTTGAGGAACTTTGGAGTGGTTTACCGTTGCTGGAAGTTGTGCGTCTAAATAACTGCAGGAATCTTACTGATTCGTGTTTTCTCACAATGAATCGAAAGCGCTCTCCACCAAGTTTAAAAAGTCAGTCTTACATGACAGGCAAACCTTTTATGCATATAAAAATACTGGATATACTTGTACAATAACTATGCTCATTACATTCTTTTTTTAGATTTGAAGAAATTAAAACTGGAGTCGTTAGAGAAGATGCCTGGAATCACGGATGTTTTATTGCGAAATATTTTACGTCACAAGCCACTGAAAGAATTGCGACTGCATTCAAACAAACCTTTGGATCAGGTAAGATAACATAAATGACACTGGAAAAGGTACAGGTAGCTGAGGTACATACAATTTAATATACATAATGCATCTGATTTTCATTTTTAAGATAACTAAGAAAGGAATCGAGTCTCTTCTCACTGGAACGTTTGCCGATACGATTGAGAAATTCCAACTGGTAAACAACTTGCTGCTGAAAGGTATTGGGAGAAAAAGGCTAATGCGACTGGAGTCACGATTTAGATCTGTTGAGTTTACCGTTTGATAATTCATTTAGATGTGGGTTTTGTACTTGAAAATTGAATAGAATACAAGTACGAAAACATTGAATTTGTGTTTGAAAGAAAACCATCATCAATACGTTTATGATTATTCAGGTTAATTTAAACATTATAATCTAGCATTTAAAAAAATGTGTAGTGGACAGATCTATTTCGTAATAAAATAAAATTTATATGAGTAGAAATGTAAATGAGTAATCGATAAAGATTTTTTAATCGTTAGCTTTTTGTAGTCAAACTACGATATCATAATTAGTATTAGTATCTCAATGCCCCATACCAGCAACATTGCTTTTTGCTGCATACAACATACTATACATACGGCATACCATAACTGCTGCACTAACTTGTTAAAAACTTGAGTAAAATCCAGTAAAAATGAAAACCAAACCACAGTTTTTTCGACCATGACCCTAGATTAATCATGATTAACATGAAAAATACAACGTAGAAAAACAACCAAAAGAACTAAAAACACAAACGTATAAAATCCCTGCATTACCATTCCATCACTCACTCAGTCCGGCATCTCTGATACTCTTGCGTGTTTAGTGTTTTTATATGGGCATTCCTTTACACCAAACTTTTGTATGTAAAATCATGGCAGAAAGTCGTAAAAAACTACTACGAGCAGCAGAACTACCAATCTCTAAACTCTTTTTAGATGTTGTTGTGTAATAAATTGCTCCAACTCCGACTTTATTTAGCCAGCAAGTACACAGTAATAATCACACGTAATGACCCCTGACGAACGACACGACACAACATGTATGTATGACATAACACGCCAAAAAAACATATAACCTTTACAAGTACAACAGGCAATGATTTCACTTTATACACGGTCACCTATTCACGACCATAAGCAATTGGGTTGATGTTGACCTACATCTCAATTTTATAGCAGGTTCCTTTTCTTGCTCAGTAATTCATTTCCTTTTTTAAACCATTTCGCAATCTTACAATCTTGTCCAGTGCAGTGGACTGGTTGTAAGCTTAGAAAAAAGCTATAAATGTAAGAAAAGTCGACAAGTACAAAACTACATCACCCATTTTTAAAATGTCATCTTGTTCTTTTTTCGTCTGCTCTGTTTAGTGTCCAGATTTACATGAATAACCTATATGAAATTTTTTCTACTGAATAAAACCATGTAAATGTCAATTTTTCTTTAGTTTTTTTGTAGCAATGCAATATTGTAATAAAATTATTACAACATTTTTTTGTCCTTTGCTTGACAAAGTCATACTGTTCACGAGACGAACTACATAGAGAATAGTTTTATATGCAAAATACAAAGAAAAAGTATAATTTTCTCCATTCCATTACTTAGAACGAGTTAGTATGCCCCTCTCCTTGCCCTGAAGTTATGTACCCACACCAGCATCATCATTATCGTCATCACTTTGTTCTGCTGCGTGCCGTCCGCCGTGTCCGTTTCGCCAATGTACGGCTTCGCACAGTCATCATATTCATATCTCTCTCTACTTTCTTCTCACTCGACTCAGCCTTTTAGACTTCAGGTCAGTTCACACAGCAACTTTTTTTGTTCTCTTTTCTCCCTCACCATTTCTCTTGCAAAAACGCTTTTATATAAATTTTGCAAGGTCTCATATACTTCAGTTCACTTTTATGAAATCGCTTTGACTTTCATCTGAGGATGCAAGCAAGCAGCGTCATTTCTTTTATGAATCACCGTCATTATTATCCTTACGAAATTTCATGAAAAGGAAATGGTGTGCCTATTAAACATACATATATTAAATACATGTAATGCATATGCATCATTATGATTATATGCGCGAAATAATATATAGGAAGGAAGTTGCCGCGCTGTAAGTGATGTTCTCTTGTGTAAAACGAGAAGACTTTCTCAAGAAGACAGCATAAAAGGCTACATATTTTTTGTAAAAACCAAACCAACCTCCATAACTCATTTGGAAAGGAATTTAGATGTGATATGATATCTTATGATGATGATTCTCAAACTGATGATGACTCCTATAAATGGTGAATAGTGCAGCAAGAGCACAAAGCTATAATATTCGGTTGTTCTTCACCAGACCACTCGCCTACTTATTTTTTCTTTGTCTGCTTGTTCTTCTCGTTCATGGGAAAATCCCAATAATCCTTTCTTTTCCTTCATTTTTTTCTACAACTAAAAGCTAGGCTGTGTGCAAACTGTGTGAGGAAATGGCAGGTCAGAAGTTGGGTTGTTAGTTCAGTACTCAAATTCAGCTCTCTCCTCTCACGTTGCAGTAGCTGCTCTGCTTTCCTGTAAAATGAGACCATCCGCATTCTCTTCAGTTTTTTTCTCTCGAGCACTGATCACATTCAGGAAAAGATGATGATGATGTAAATGGTTTGGGACATGTGTGCCAGGCCAGCGAGCCAGTTGTACAGAAACAGCAGCAGAGGGAAAGGCCCACACAAAAATTACTTTTTATATGACCATTTTATTCTGGTCGCATTTTGCAAGCCGCATAGAGCGAGAAAAAGAAAGAAATTTTGTATCAAAAGGAAAAACGAATAATGGGAAATGTGCGGATTTTCCCGTTTTTCTCGTAATGGCCGCGTGTCTTGTGCTTCTCTTTCCGGTGTAATGACTGCAATCAACATAATATATTATACACGGCATGGCAAGGCACGGTATGGTATGTAAGATATTATGAAGATGAAAGCCTTCCCAGTCAAGACAGGCAAAGCAATCCATTGCATTGATGATCATCATCATGATTATAGTCATCATCATTTTAATTCCTCATTTACCATTTTCTTCGTTAAGATCACGACGATCGTTCCGCTTAGACCCCAAGACACGACGACCCACAAAAACCCACACCACCTCTCTCAAAGAACAAAGTCAAACGAGGGAAAAACTGTTACATTTTTATTATACGTATATTATATTACCTTTCTCATAAAAATAATAGGGAATTGCATTTTGCAACATCATCAACATCTGCCACTAGAAACTAAATTACTACATATCTTTTCCCCCTTTTTTATTGTACGATTTTTGGTGACGATGATTACCATTGCCCCACCACTGCACCAAGATTTCAAGCAAGTACACATGTACAAATACCTATATTTTTGACTTCTTCATTTTCGTTTCTTGTGACATACGACGACCTATGCAACATGACCGCATTTCCACCAAGTCTAACAAAAAGACCGACTGGGATTGCGGATTGGTGGTGGTGGACGGGTTTAGAAAGCAGGAAAACTCGTAGTGAAAGCAAAGCAGTAGGATAAAAGAGATAACTTTGCTTTTTGCTTGCATTTCGTTGCCAATTCCTCTCAGAAAACAGAAAAGTACGGCCACTGATTACACATTACCCGTCATCCTAATAATATTAGATGTATGCACATATCATACAGCACCGTCGCCGCCACCGCCACCACCACCACTACACGACAGTCGACCACTTCTCTACACAAAGTTATGTAACAGGAAAACGGAAAGTTGAAAGTGGTGCCGCAATCCAAAACGCACAGCCTTTTTAGAAAAACCTACGTTTGTATGCATACCTATAAGAGAAATGTATCATCTTCCATTGTTCTTCCCACCACACCACAACAACCAAGCGTTGTTCATCCTCGTTTTTCATGTTGTCTTTCCTTGTGTGTGTGTGTCATGTAATGTCATGTGCTTCCTTCCAGTTCCTCTACCATCACCACACATCCAACTCCCACAACTCATATCTCTCTTTCTCTCTCATAGCCCATTTTCTAGAAGAAAGTTAGGTAATTCATATACATGCCTACTCTTTTTGTATAACAAAAATACTTACAAACACAAACTTCTCCAAAATTACTAAAGGTGATCACTCCAACTCAGATATAAGCATAAAATATCCGTTTTATTGCTATGCCCTTGTATTTCCCCATTCTGCCTACCTATCTATCTGCCTATCTCTCTACTCTCTCCGAATAACCGACCGCTTTTACTTGCGTTGCGTTCACTCACTCATGTAGATAAAAAGGTGCAATGTGGAAATGGAAATATTAGACTTCGTGGCCTGGCCTGGTCGTGTAATCCTCGTCATCGACATTATATAGTCCTCTTTATACCCAACCAACCTCTCTCGCAAATAGGCATGTCAGTTTATGTACTATAAAGTAACGGTGACGGTGGGGGTGCATAACCTCTTGTTTCACAAATATCCCATCGTTTCATGTTTATATTCTTATAAATAATCATACAAGCTTACTGACTGACTGGCGAAAAATTACAGTTTTGCTTGCGTAGTTTGTCTTTCTAGTCTACTTTTTTTATTAAGCTAGCATGTAGTAAAAGCAGAGCTCTAGAGTTTCTGTGAGAGAACTCTATATTTTTTATCCATTCATCCATGCACATAGTCTTCGTCATATTCATATGCTATCCTATCAACCTAGGTATTCCATAATTTTATGGACTACAAAAAGGCAATATGCGTTGTGGGTGAACTATATATGGATATTATGTCGATGACTAACAAACTACAACGACGTGTGTCATCACAGAGTATCATGTATAAACACAAGCAATAATGGAACGGTGGTGTAACCGTAACCCACCACCACGTACATTATTACGTACGATATGCGATATACGATTTACGTATGTAAATCTCATAAAAAAAGCTCAAGTCTTCTTAAGTTTGAGTCGAGCGAGGAGTGGATTGTTGTAGCATGACATGACGCTAGCTGTTTGGCTGATGAACTGACTCGACTTGACTACAAGTGCAAGTGCAAAAGTGAGTAAAGGAAGGAGTAGGTGGACGAATTGCGGAGATGCCTAGTAAAATTGGTTATGTTTCTGTGTGAGAGACGTAAACGAAACGAGATAGGCATTGCAAGTGGATTGGGTTTGGTTGGACTGAGCTGAAGAAGGATAATATTGTATGTTATGTTATGTGTGCTTATGTGGAGATTGAAAAAGTAGATGATGATGAGGGTCTAAACTAAAGGATACATATATGGATGGGTAGAGTTATATAGCCAGAAAGATTCTCATTTTTGGCAAGAAAGAAACACAGCTGGTCACTACCACCAACCACCACCACACGTTCACATTAAACAAATCATGCTAACAAATAAGCTAGAAAGAGAGTGAGTGTGAGAGAGAAGAGATCTGTAGAAAATCCAAACAATAATCATCGTCCGTCGTATCGTGTGTGTGACGATGATGATGATGTGCCCATTATGCATACCCAACTGACTTTGATGATGACGACAACTAAATTTTCATACTAGTATTCATATCCATCATCATCATCATCAAACAAAACAACCTAGTAATTCTCCTCTCCATATTCAACATGAAAATAGTCAGTCACACAAAACAAAACAGAGGATTCATATAATAGAATCTCATAAAAAATGGAAAGAGAATAATAAAAGAACGTTTTACACAGAGTAATACTCACACAGTTTGGTTCTATTGTGTTTTATCTGAGTGCAAACAATAAAATAGCTCATTTCAATACAAAAACTCAAATGTCCTATTAATGTGGAGCAGTTTGTTTAGCTTTTATGAATTTTATGAGAGAGGCTGTAATGGAAATACTAGTCTCTATGTAATAGCCTTGTTATATTTAATCGTTGGAATGGGAGCCTCATCTGCTTTATCATCATCATATAAACATGAATAAAATTGTGCACAAAACATACAGACAAACACCAAATATCCAATTTAATTTTGTTTGCCTATTCTGACGTGGTGATGGTGAGTTAGTTTTATTATTTTGGGGGAAGGAAAAGTAATGAATATAAATACACAAGAAGATAAGAAGAAAAAATATGTGTCATTAAATAAAATGTATTGGGAAAGATGAAGAAATTTATATTTTTTTCTTTTTGTGAGAGAGTATGAAAAAGAGTGATATTTGGACAGCTGGCTAGTTTCCATACGTAGAAAAAAAAGTTTAGAAGGAAAAGCGAGTACTTTGCCAGTATTTTTTTTCTTGAGGAAGCCACAATAAAAAAACGAGAGAAACTTTCTATTTATTAAGTTGATTTATAGGAGTGCAAAAGGTACTACTGCATAACTTTTGGCCATATGCACATATCTAGCGAGTTGATGACTGTGAAGGAGTATAAGGTTTTATGGGTCATTTTGTGGTGCTTGGTTGATTGATTGAGGAGAAGGAATGAAGATGTGGTGATTGCAAGTGTGGGTGGCACTGTGACTGGGACAAAAATCTAAAGGACAAGGTCAGGGGTCAAGGAGAATTATTGTATTGAGGGTGCTACGTTAGGAACCGGTCAATTTGTGATTTGTTTCTTCTTTTTTTGTGTACAAAGTTATCTGTAACAGTGAGTCCTGAGTTGAGATAAAGTGTATTGTGTAACGCTTTTTGTTTCAGTTGTAACATTATGACTCGCGTGAGACATCATAAAAATCGTGCCAGAAAAGAGTACATACATTTATGATAATGGATTAATTTGATTTGAATGTACTCGCTTACATAAGACATGTTTTGTTGATTGTCAGCTTATCGTACTTTATACACTTTGTTTTGTGTTTGTGGATCTTGGTGTCATCTGCGTTATAAATGGCTAATCAGATTTTGCAAGGATAATACTTGCTTGGTGTAATAATTCACATAAATATTAAACTCATCGAATGGGCTGAGTCATCATCGTTCAAACATAATATGTGACAAAAACTTTTGTTTATTTAACATCGTATGTTCATCTTGTGTTAATTGCGCTTGTACTTTGTCAACTTTATAGGGACAAACCTAAATATTGATATTTTATGCGTAATCTCGTTTTTTCTGCATTAGCTTCGATCAAATTAGTTATGGAATTGGTGACGGACGGTGACACAGTGACAGCTATGTGAGAGCAGAACAGAGAACAGTGATATAAACTGGTTTCTTTTCCTTCGTTTGTGTAACAACTTTTTTTTGTCAAATGAGTGATTTAATTACTTCGTGTTACGTGTAGTTGAAAAAGATTTTTTTGGATCTTAATTGAGTTTCCGAGAAGCCTTATCGCTGTGCAAAAGCCGTACAAAAAGTCATGACGTACGAGACAGTCTTCAACAAGATCAACTTAATTATTGGAATGCTATTTTGGTAAGTATTTTTGTACCTTATTTAATTCACTGTCGTAAGCTAGTCAAGACAAAATTTTGACATTACTTTTTCTGTTGGAAAGTTAACACTATTTTATAAGCTTGTTGAATGTGGGCTAATAGGTCAATCGGATAAATTGCTATAATAAATTAAAGCATACTACAAAGTTCATTTCCTGCTCGGCTTCATTTATCACTGGACATCACTATTGTTAGAAAAAACTGACTCATCGTCGTCAGTTCAAAAAAATGCGTTCATGTTTGTCCGGCCTTTGACCCTTTGGATTAAACGATAATTTGTACCATGTATTTTCTTATTATCTTTGGATGCGTAGTCAGTAGTCAAACTGTTGTGCAAATCTTTGAGATGATCTTAATAGCATACCACCAAAATTAGCAGTCATGAGCTAAGCAGTTTTGGTTTATCATGGCCATGTTTGCATATTAATTCTGCTTACTTGTTTGTTGGCTGACCAAGCTCATGACCTCTGTTTTCTTGTACCCTCGTCATAATGGTTAAAACTTAAAAAATGCCGATTTTGGCTGAGTTAAGTACGTTTTGAAGATTATTGTGCTAATTAACACTAACGATAGAAATTAGAAAAACAGTTTTAAGAATTGAAGTATGATTAATTCTTGAAATGCGTTTTACTTACCACAAATACGAATTACATTGTATGTAGGAGATAATTTAGAGGAGTGTCATATTTACTATCTGCTTGTGAATGTACTAATTTCTCTATTTAGCTCATGCCAAAACATTTATTTCATCAAAAACAAACAATTATTCTATATTTATTCTGAAATCATCATGGCATGTCCACAGTTCATGTTCAACGGACGTCCATGACTTTTTCAATATATGCTTTTTTCACTGTCGGCGAGTTGGGTTGAGTAACATTTTTTGACATTTTCAACTTTTAGCTGACTCGCCTTTTCTTGTTGCATACACACTACATTAATAAAAACAATTTAAGTTTGAACTTAAAGTCTCAATGACGGCATTAGTGAGCCAAAAAGAGAATTAAGTGATGGAAAAAATGGATTACATTTAGCAGTTCCTAAATTTTCTTTTCCAAGACGTGACTTTTAGCTTTTAGTCTTCGTTTGCCAAGATATTACAAGAATTTCAAATAAATGCATATAAATGTACAAAACATACATGTCTGGATCAAGCTGTTATTGCAAATATTTTGGCTAGAAAACATCTAAAATAATAATCGAGAAGCATTTTTGGTGGAAAGAAATGAATTTGTACAAACTTTTCCAAAATATTCTATTTTCCACCAAAGCAATCTGATTAAACGTCACATGCTGCTCACGTCAGAAAATGAACCCAAAATAGAAAAAAGTATTATCATGCCAAAATATGAAAAACAGAAACCGCCTTAAACTAAAACTTGGCATTGCTTTTTAATAACTGTAAAACATGACGAGCTGAGTGAGAGACAAGGTTCGTAAAAGATAACTGTACCGTCTTTTAAAACAGGTTTAACCGAAAAATTTATTCGTGTTGGAATAATTCTTGATAAACTTATTACTTGTTTTTCTACTCGAAAACAATACACTAACCTTACAAACATTTTATTTAACTTCCACGTGGAATTTAAAACTCTATTATAACCTTTTGTATAGACAGCGAAATTAATGGGTATTAATTTAATTAATCATAGATTTTAATCCGTTGATTAAATTAACGCCAGAATAATCTACTTGACAGAAATCCGTCTTATCCTCAATTTACTTTCTCTCTTTCACTCTCATTGCCTTCTTTCACACCTCCCAATCTTTAGCCCTTTTTCGATCAACAAAGTTATCAAAAGTCGCCATCAACAATACATTTATTGCATAATCTGTTTCTTTTCTTTTCACGCCTTCGACTCATCCTTTTCCTGTGTAAATTGTACTCCTACTATCGGACATCCCCATTCTAAAGTACCCACAACCATATATTCTCATTATAACCCCTATAATCAAACTAACAAGCCATTACATTCCATTCAAGTATCCAAGCTCGTTTAATTTATATAAAAGTAATAACAATAAAAATCTTCATGTATGTATGAAACTAGCCATTATCCTCTTCATTTACGTCAAGTAGTACACCAATCCAGTCATCATCAAAGGGCCATAACCAAGTTATAGGCAATTACATCCGCCGATATCATGATCATCCTACAATATCCCATCATCTTGTTTAGAAAGTTGCTGTGTCAGCCCTGCCCCAGAGCATATAGCTTCATAGCTGTACTGCACTCTGCACTAGTCAAGAAATATAATGAGTCTAATGAATTATCTATCACTTCTTGACGCTTTCACTCACTTACTTCATTAGTTGTTCTTTTTCTACATTATTGGATTGGATTACTATAGGTGCATATTTCGCCACACCACCATAAGTACCAACTGCCAACTCCTGCTGTTATACAAGTCAACCCCTAACATACATGTATTTTATTTTCCAAACTCCAAACTACCTTCTCGTACATTATTATTGCATTACAATCCATTAACAAATAAAATCAATACAATGCCATTATTTTTTCGCTTACAAACGAAAATACAACTAACTTTTGTACTTTCGCCAAGTCAGCATGGTTATTATGTTGTATGTTATATGTATGTAAAGTTCAGTCGGTCTATCATCGCACCACCGTTCCAATTGCTACTTAGCCACTGGACAAAAGCCATCAAATCCAGCAATACTGCTACTTTCCTTCCTCTATTTTTCATACTTTCTACTTGCTATGCCCTGGCTGGCCCTGCCGCCACCATCCATACAACCACCATTGCTGCCAAACAAAATAATTTTTGATGGGATGATAGGATTCTCTCCAGGACTTTCCCCATAAAACCAAACCCAAATACCAAACAATGTAGTTAATTACTGTTCACATTCACGATCTCCTATAAAAATCTAATCTATTCACTTACACATGTGTATCCCATGCCATGTCATGTCTATATGCAACATAAGAGGCGTGTATTATTTTCTGTTTCGCTTATGGCAATGGCCCTGACATGCATATCAACATTTCTCTCCATAACACTCTACTACTCACTCAGTCAATGTACAAACATTCAAACATTCATATAATCTTAAAAATACATACAAGTTATACATTTTAGCTTTTACTGGTCTGCCTGGTCTGGTCACCACCACCACACAACTCACTCAAGACCACTCACTATTGCTCCACCATCATCAAAATGAAAATTAAGCTTGAGCTCTCTCAGTCTCACCATCAAGCTTCATTTCCTTTTTATTACACCATATAGCCACACATTCAACATACAAGGCTTTAGCTAGCCTTACAACCAACAAAAACAACTCTCGTAAAAAAATTGTACTTGTGTAAAAACAGTACGGCACCATTGAATTCATGTAAAAAAGCATTCGTTCGTCGATTTTGTTCTGACTCTGACTAGTTATTACACTGCTTATTATTCCATTGTATTGCGACCACCACCACCACCACCATACCGCCATACCATCTCATCATCATCAAAATGCAGAGAAACACACAAAAAAAAAAATGCAAAACTATACAACTATCATGATATTATCTGCCTCAAATCATGAAAATGTAACATGGACTTTTATAGACTTGTGTGAACTTGTACTACAAAAAGCAAATAGATAATATTCTGTTCAATTCTGTTCTTCTTCCAAAATAAAAAAATGCTTTCTCTTAAAGCTTCTCATGTCATGTATGCATATATATGTATTCATGTAGAAGAGCAGGCAAGCACAAGTGTGAGTGAGCTGCGAGCTTCTTTTCGCAAATAACTTTCATTTCCTCTCCTTTTGTCTTATTATTACTCCCACTTCCCTCCACCACCACCAATTCCACTACAAACTAAACTCCATACAAGTAGGCAAGAGAGACAGAGAACACACACACTTTCTCAGCTTTACTTTCAACATTTAGTATCAGCTGGTCATGCTATTCTGTAGTAAAAAAAAGAAAAGAAAGTAAGCAAGCAGACTAGACTATAGTAGCCTAAAAAAAGAGCCAAGCCCTACTTCCATATCTTCATCAACATCATGATCGAGTCCTACATATACAGCCATGAATGCCATGCCGTGGCACCGCCGCCACCACCACCACCGCTACCATCATGCAAGCCTTGTTTTCACATGTGTATGAGTAGTAAGTTCTCCAGTCCAAGTCCAGAGTGAGGTAGGTAGGTACTCAAACCCCACCACTCGTCACTCTACAAACTCACTTTCCTTTTCCCAAGTAATTTTCACTCTTACTCCAACTCCAGCATTGTGAGCATCCACAACAGTGAGCTGAGCTGAAACGCTCCTCAACACACCACCAAAAATTTCAACATATTTCAACATATTCCCCATTCCTCTTCTTTTATTCCTCGTCAAATATCAACTAGACAAAGGCAAGCCCAAGAAAAAAAAACAGTCTTATAGATTTGTTCAGTAACGTTTTTTTCTTCGTCTATATATCTTGTATGTGAGTGTGCATGTGTGTGGCGTGGCGTTCTACATTTGAAATCCACTTGACTATTTTTTTCTTTCTTCTTCTGTTTCTCGTGAAGCACCTGAGCTGATTGTGAGAGCTTGAGTCGTATAGGCTCTCTCTCTCATTCTTCTAAAACCTCTACATTTTTTCCACACAAGAAGAAGAGACAAAAAACTTGTGTGCTCATTCCGTTTTTTTGTATCTTGTATTATCTTGTCAAGTAAAAAAAGTGTTTTGTGCTTACATATAGTCTACCTACCTGTATCTTTAGTAGATTTTCAAGAGAGAAAAAATAGAGCCAGAGAGAAAATTTCCTAAAATGCTCCCTCGAGCACAGTTTCCTCCACTTACTGCAGCCTCACCACTTTTCTTCCTTTTCTCTTCTACAGCTGCATATACATAAAAATAAAAGGAAAAGACAAGTAGTGGAGTTACGTAGGCTGAAGGCTTGGTGGAAAAAAAATTCAATGAAAAATACTTTTATTCCTCTTCATCTTGTTCAGCAAAAACAGCAACATTCCATTTCCACATGGAATTTTAAGAGAAATGAATGCCTAAATAAAAATAATACAATACAATCCTAAACTGTAAGAATAAGAGAGAGAAAAAACTCTCAAATCACACAGCAATCTCTCTCTCTATCTCCCACACATACAGTTACACACAGTGACTTGTGTGTGTTGTAAAAGTGTATCATCAGAACCATCATCATCTCTTTCACTCTTTTCCTCCGTTTTTCTGTTTTATACTCTTTTCTCCCTCTCTCTCTCTCACTTACTTTCATTCTCTATAGACTCTTGTCTGACTCTCTGTGTAAGTTGTTGTGTGTTTGCAAATGTGCCTAAGTGTGTGATGTGTTACTGTTACGGTGCATTTTTTCTCTTTTCCCTTTTTCAACTTGCTCTGAAAATCTAGGACAGCAAAGGCAGAGCCTTTATTTCTTTCTCCCACTCACTTGACTTGACTACTTGGTTGTTGTTCGAGAGTTGGACCACTTCTTCTTCTTCTCAGACTTCTTATTCTTCTTTTACTATAAATCCGGTAAGTCCAAGTCCAACCATACCACCTTCTCCTTCATACTTTTTTTGTCTGGTATGTGTGCTCCTCACTTTTCTATCTCAGGAGAGAGCCTCTGCCCTCTCCTTTTGCTTTGCCTTGCAAAAAACTGGGCCCTGTGCCAAAAACTCTTATTTTCTTCACTTTCACTCACAAAACCTCTGTACACTTTCTCACTCACACAAACACACACACACGTTCCTCTTTATTCAACATATCAGATTTCCTCATAAAAACAGACAAAATCCCATCCCTTAGTTTCCTTCCTCTTTCTCTCTTTTTTGTATCCTTTTCTTGAAAAAAGAGGATAAATCATCGGAAGAATGGGGCGATGGGATGGTGAAGAGGAGAAAGAGAGAGAGAGGATCAAGTCTATTTTTTTCTTGAAGATTTGTTGTTTTGGCTAAAAGCAAGCCATTATGCTTACCATCAGCACAACATTCATTTCCCACTTTACTTACCATCTATTTTATTATTATTAACATTTTTTGTCTGTGTCTGTTGTGGTTTGGTTTGTTATTTTTTACTGGGATCATCATTTTCGTCATCATTATATTCTCGTTTACTTTCCCATTTTACTTATTTATTTTGCTACATGAACTCTGATGCTGTTAAATGCTGTATAAACACAAAAGGACAAGCATGAGAATTGGTGAAGATGGAAGTATGGAAGGAAAGGAAGCAGGGAAAATGGGCATTCACTTGGAAAAATGGACTAAACGAGGCATACTTTCTTTTTCTTCTTCGTCATCCTTCCTCTCTCACTCTTTCTCTCTCTCATCCTTCACAACATACAAGAAAAAAACTAGTCGCCATCTGACACGATTCCCGGATAGTCAAAGTCCCCATGTTATATGGTCACATTGAAAAGGATGATTCCATGAGATTCACACATCAAATAAATAGATTGGTTGTTTTTTTGTACGGTGGCGGTCGGTGGTGGTGAGAGCAAATTGTCCGTTTGGAAATTGATTTTTTGGATAGTTTTTTTCTTGGTGTTGTTTGGTGTGGTGGAAGGATAGATTATGGTGGTGGTCCAGTCCAGTCCAGTGACTATCCAAACCAGACAATTGGGTTTCTTCTGTTTACTGACATGGCTTGGGAGGATATACTTTTATGCTTTTTCTTCCAAAAGTATCCGATGTCATTTTCGCTTTTTCCCTTTTTTTCTCTCTCTTTCTGGGTGAATTGATCCCAGCAAGACAGCAGCAGATGAGATAGATATTAAGTGGTGACGGTGGAAGATGAGTCTTGGGACATCATAGTGTTTCTTCATATTGCACCACCATGGCACTATGGCTCATAGGCTCATGATGGCTTTTTCCAGAAAGGACTACTCACATTTCACATTTTGAGATTCCCGTCATGTGGTTTGCTTTGGCTTGGCATTTTAGATTTTTTGTCCTTTTAGCAGTCCTTACTTGACGCTACATTTTGATCAGTATGATGACGGTGATCATGACGGGGATGACGGTAGAGTGTTGATGATGATGGTGATGACATGGTTGGGGCTGCAAATACCAAAGTGAAAGTTAAAATTAGAAGAACATATTGTATAACTTTTTTTTGGCTTGTGTATCATCGTCATTACTAGACATATTATGTATGCATGTATGTATGTAATAAGCTGTGATACACATGTACATTTCTTTTCTGTTAGTGATTCGGTGTAGGATGGCGTGGTAGAAGGCAGTAACGATATCCGGGTAGGAAGCGTCAGTGAGCCACAAATTGAATTGTTACATATAGCCAGTGCTTAACTTTCAAAGCACACACACTACACACTACACACATGCCATGCTAAAATGCACGAACATAAAAATAAGTTGTCTTTTTTTCTTAGGACAAAAAGAAACTACCTTAAGAACATAACGAATGTATACCTCGTATCGTAGGATTTGTTTTTTGGCGAAAGGAAGAAAAAAAAATATGCATGCTTACGCTTACTTGTGTGCATATGTTTTTTTATGGAAACGATACAAATTCAAGGAACTTATACAACAAACTCTGATGACGATGATCACGTGGATAATAATAGCCATGTTAAGTTAAATGCATTTATTGCATGATAACTTCTTTTTATCCTTCTCTGAGAAAAGAGTCAACGGGCACAAAAGAAAAGACATGGATGGATAATGGTGGATTTCGAAGGAGACGATGTCGATGACGTCAGAAAAAACACAAGAATCAGCAACTATAAAGAACATTAAACACTTTTGATGTTGCAAAAAAGCATGAGAAAATTCTTTCTCTCGTGTTCAAAGTCAAGTCAGTGGCATATATAGTGGTTGTATGTGATGTTGATTGCACATGATGCTGATGGTGATGAGGAGGCAGAAAGAGTGAAGGACTTGAGTATGTCGGTAATGTAGGATGAAAATGTTGTGGTGTGTATGGTGGTGGTGGAGGAGGATGGGGACTACACTACAATGTAAGTTAAGTATAAGCAGGAGAAAAAATAGGAAACATAACATAGTTATCCATTTAAGGAAGAATGCAAAGTTGATAATAATGATGGTAGCTAGGTGGGTAGATGGGAGATTAAATTGTATAGGTTGTTAGGTAGATGAGGTAGGTTGTAGATGGTTGATGTTGTGGAGGAAGATGATGTTGATTAGGATGTGGTGGAGTTGCTTTGTTCTTATTTGTGGTGGGATGGGAAAGTGTGTGGTTTTTGGACTAAAAGTAGAGAATCATAGGAATCTAGCAAAACGGAAATGTTTCCTGCTAGCCCATAGGGCCAGCACTGAAAAGGATAAAAGGTCAGAAATTCGGGAACAGAGGAATAACAAAAGGGAAAATATATATATTTCTTTTGCAAAGGCAAAGCCCTTTGAAGATGTAAATCTAGGAAAAATAAGAACATAATTTGTTCTCAGACATTTTTCTCCCTTTTTTATATATATTTTATATCCAAATTTTAGAAATACTTGATTTAGAACTAAACTTGGAATTTGCAGAATTCCTCTAAAAAATCACCGGTCAATGTTCCATTAGACCAATAAACTCAAAAATCTATTTTCAGCATTGAACATGCATACATATTTATTACCCAATAAACTACCTATTCCACCTTTTCGTATATTTTAAGAAGTTTTTTTTCTGTGGTCCTTATAAGTCTTCCTCCTTCTACTTTTGCTCTCATCGCAATTTATTCATTCAGCCGTATACACGCCTCTTTTATCCCGGACACCCTTTTCCTTCCTTACTTTTTCTCTTTCCATCCCAACAACCATCTCTTCTTTTATTCAGTTGACTTGACTCATTCAAGTCACTCACAATCAGCGTCAGTATCATTTTCCTATTATATTCTGGTGACTACCTACCCAACATTCTTTACTACCCAACTGACACAAGCAGCTCTTCCTCATAACAGACTTTTACATTAGAAAAACGGAGCGAAAAGCGATTCTGTTATTTTTACTAATAATAAGATGAATAAATGACTTGACTTGAAGACTACATTTATCCACATCCTCGTTTCCATTTTTACTTTAATGGGACATGGGCAGGCCTGAGAAAGTCTTGCTTGCTTTCTTCTTCTACATTTCATTTTTCTCGTGGTATGTGTGACTATAAAGGGGGGTATACATTATGTATACTATACATACTGTCATCTATTGGTATACTTGGTATTGGTTATATGGCTGGATGGACAGGACGGATGATCGGCTTTTGTGAATTGATGAGGTGGAATAACGTATTGGCAGACAAGAAAAAAAAAGAAAGGAGAAAGAGAGGAGGAAACATAAAGAAAATGGAGAATACATAGTTATCTATCTCACAAGACAAGACTAACAGAAGCGGCAACAACACCATTGAAACTTCTACATGTCATGTTGCAAAGAAGGATATGATGTTGATGATCATGATCATGACGCTTTCATCCTTTTTTTACTAGACACGTTTTTAAAGTGAAAAGTATCATCATCATTTTTATCTTTTCACATTTTCTTTATTGATCCGTCTACATAGTCATGCATATCATTACGATGCATGCTTGAGCAGTGTTGCAGGAAAAAGCTGAAAAAAATTGAGAAGAAAATAAAAAAGATTGAAAATTGCATAATAAAATAGGTAAGAGGAGAAGAAAGAGCCGATTTACACACACACAAGTGAAAAATAATAAGTGAAAGTAGAACAAGCTTACTGGGAGGTCGACAAGGAGAGGGGTAGTCTAACAATCAAAGTCAATTCAACTTTCACTTGTCCATTCACCGTTTTTCACACGGGCAAACAAGAAGCAATTGGAATGTTAGGTATATTTACTATTTGTAAGTGGGAACTCATGTCCGAAGGACAAAACAGAACACGGGCTACAAGCTCATTCTCTATTATATTTCAATTTTTAATTGAATTTCGTCTGTTTTCCATGCAAAATTGAATGGGTTTAGTGGAAATCAATAGAAAAGCAGGGAATACCCATTGAAATTGTGTGCAGCTAAAACACATACAAATATGCATACCTGTGTTTCTCTCCGTGTTACACAATCACAACACGCTGTTTTACTACCTCTTTTTGTTATTCAAAATATTTTCTTTTTTCAGCTGCCTATTTTCTCTAGAAATTCTAGTTGTGACGATGATGGTGATGAAATTTGCAGTAAAATGGGCTAATCTACGTTTTACATAGTCAGCAGAAAAGAGAGTCAGAAGTCAGTCAACCAACATGTGCAACAGAAGCAAAGCATAGAGCCTTGATTATGATATGATTACGCTGTTCGCTGAGAAAGAATGGCTGGCACTGGAAAAGGAAAGGAATAGGAAATGAAGTAGTAATGAAATGAGTTAGAAGGAAGGGAAATGAGGATAAAGTTTTTTCACATTGTTCTCATTGTTATTATTACAGCCTCCAGCTTTTTTTAGTCATTAGGGTATGCATATTGAGGATGATCAGACTGAATAATAGGTATACTTTTAAACGACATGGCTAAAAGCACAAAGTGTATTATTTCTCAATCATATCTACATACGTTTTTCACGTTGAGTGCAAGAGGAGCGAGAGGTCACATAGGTGAACATGAACACAAAACACAGGAAATAGAGAAAGCAAAGTTGATGCATGACATGGCATGTAGTATATACGCAGGGCACGTCTATAGCAAATCTAATTAAAGCTGTGAGGGTGTGTGATGGAAAGAAAAAGGAAAAGTAGAAAGATGCAAAGCAAATATACAACAAGGGAGCTGTTCAAGGTGTCAGACACAATAAATCTTTTGATTAACTTTGGAGAAAAGCTATAAAATGGATTTTTTTAAAAATGAAAATCCACTCTGCAATAAAAATATTTGCTAGAAGCTGATGTATTGTGTAATAAGCAATTATTTATGTGAATGGCCAATAAAAACGATCAAAGTTGGAACGAACTATAGACCAAGCCATGCAAAGACGTTCCCTTGTTAGCCTCTGTGATTTCACAATAGAGAGAAAAGGTGACGGATAATAAATATTGGTTGTGTTCTCTTTACTGTTGTTGTTATATACCTCCTTGGCTTTTGGTTCTCTCTGGTTTTGATGATGAAGGTGGTGGTTCGGTTGTATATGTAGGTATAGTGGTACTGCGTGCATGTGATGTGAGTGGAATGATAATTTTCTCACATGATTTTGATTACTTTTTGCAATATTTCATTTTTAATATAAATGTATATCCCGTTCAGCTCAGGAAAACTCCTCCTCTTCCCTTTACCACTTCCACCATTTCCTCTCTCTCTGTGCTCCATACTCCATCATCGCCATCATCATCATCATTTCACCCTCTGAGCTTCTGCCAATAATAAAGGCTATGATGACTCTCTCTCTTCCGTGTTGCTAGAAAAAATCTCCTGCTGAGTAGTAGAACAAGTAGAACGAAAATGGGCCATAAAAAGTAAAAAGGGTACTTGGATTTCTTATGAGAGTTCACCATCGTCATCATCATCATCCCAAGTCTATTACCAATTTACCTTTATGACAGGCAATGATTTCTCATTTATTGCCCCTCACGTTCACCCATTATTCACCTGCACTGCATAGAGCACACACACACACACTTCTTCAAAATCGCTTGACTCTACTTCACTCCTCCACTTGAATCCAAACTTCATCCACATTTTTTCACTTCGTTTTTTCCCCTTTCATCATCATCAGTATTAGCTTTGCCCTAAAAAAGCCTTTTCACTTTTTTTGCATGTAATTTTGTATTCATCCTCATTTTGCAACTTTAACAGTTTCCTTTTTAGTAAAAAGTGAACACTGGAAACATGAAAGGAAATGAGATGGGAAATAAACAAAGTTTTTGTTATTTCTTCTTTTCTCTGCCCTGCTGCCACTTGTCCCAGAAAATGAGGTGGTAGTAGGTGGTGATGGAGGTGGCATGAGAGTAAAAGCTCTCTCTTATCCCATGTTTCGATCGATCATTTCCAATTTCCCTTTTTGATCACACACGTTCCATAACACACAAAGTCAACTAAAAACTCACCGGGGGAGACAAACGACTCATTGATCATGGTCATATGATAATGGTGATGACGATCAAAAAGCTTCGCTACAATATAAAATTTTTCGTGGTAGGATAGATTTATATCATTTTACAAGTCAGTGTGTGGTAGAACAACTTCCCTCCCGAGTTTTCTTGTTGACTTTACAATTTTTTAAAAACTTTTTCTTCTTCATCATTATAACAACATATATCATAATATGCACACAAAAACACATCATTTAGAGTGAGTCAGAGACACACACCACCACCACCAAACTATCTTTAATCTCCGTTTCATCTTTTTCCCTCTAAAATAAATGATGGAGACCTATGCCATTCCACGCTTAAAGTCTCAATAAATCTTCAGAGAATAAAAAACTTTTTCCCTCGGTTGCTCTCCAAGGCATCTCAATCCCTCTCTCAAACGACACAACCAGGTAAACTCTAGTCAAAGTGATTAGGCACCTTTACTTCGGTGGTAGTGCCAATGGGCGGTGGTATATGATGTCACCAGTCAAACCACCACATAAACTTCAAAACCTTTCTACCTAATGCATTGTATATTCGTTGTAAAAACAAGTAATGCACTACACGTGTGTGTATTTTAGGTCCACATGCATTAAAAATACAAACAGTAAAATCATTTTATGATTTTAAAAAGTATCTGATTTAGCAACAAAAATCGGTAGAATCGATTTAAGTGTTATGCATATTACCTTTCCTTCGAATCTCTGCTTTTTGCTATTCAAACAATTTTTGAACATATATACATACATAATACACGTTTATAGAAACATGCTTCCTTGATATTATGTTATGATAATAATGAAAGTAATGGTAATAAAGTTATTGCTTTCTTCTTCTTGTTCCTCCTCCTCTTCTTTCATCTCTCAGTAGGGAATTTCCCTGAAAACA
>JAQFXM010001240.1:0-34413 GCA_034693345.1 Entomobrya multifasciata
TACACAACTTGCGTTATTTTGACCCGAACGCAACGCAAAAAATTGGTGTAACGGAATGTTTCTCAGTCAATATATGAGAGCTCACGAATGCCTCAGTATGTCTCACTCATGCCTCACTTTGTTCATTTCAACAAACGTCAAAACAAATTTAAATCCGATACTCATGAGGATGCATGCTCGGTATACATACACTTCCCCCATTTTACTCAATTTTGATCAGATCACTCAAAGGTATTCATTCCTCCAGAGTGTATGTACAATGTATGATGATATCACAATAAGATGTTATCTATCTCGGCACACATCACGCCAATACCGAAAACCTGAACATTCCCCAAATTCAACACACTCAAATAACATGCACACAAGCATGGGCACGGACCATCTCTCTTCCATCAACAAATTCAGTTCAGTCAAGAAAAAAATTGAAATGAACCCGGACTTTACACGTCGCTTGTTTTCCCATCTTCATTATTCTAAGCTCTCCCCTTCTTTTATACATTTTCCCTTTGAATCAAATCAAGACTCATTTTAGTGGAAAGTAGAAAAGGGAGAAGCATCAGTAGTAGAAGAAAATGGTAAATTAGTACACGAAACATCGTTTATGGGATAGAGCAAGACACGAAGACAACGATGATAAGAAAATTCGACATTCCTTCTTATGAACTGTACTAGTTCACAGTTTCTACTGAGTTTTGTCTTCCCCCAACTCATAATATTATTTATCATGAAAAAATATCGTATCATCGTCGTGAGCAATTTTCATCGGAGTACATGTTCAAGCTCGAAACACAACTTGAATGCTGGGTGTGGAGGAAGAATAGTTATGGTAGAGTGGAGGGTTTCCCTATTTCACTTTCTTGCTGGTTTGGTTGAGTTGAGAGAACAATACTGACTGTTGTTGGCGAAATATGGTTGGTAATCTTTTTCCTACAATGATGACGATCAAAATTCAGAAACAACAAGCAATACTATTGTTATATTATTTTAGCTGAATTGTCTTCTCGTGTCGTGTCGCTCTTTTTATTATCTACAAGTACTACTGGTTCTCACTGGTACAATGTTTCTTTTTAATATTCAGACAAGCATTTATATAACCAAAAAGGCAAGACAAGGAGTTTAAAATGATACCTACACACTAAATAGACAAGAAATGACTAAAATAAGATGATAAGAATGGCTATGACAATCTTTTTAATTCAACTCCTGCTGTTCAGCAGTTTAATGTTGAATTGCGTTTTGCATTATAAATATTTCCCTCGAGCAAACATTTTCTTGGTTTGCAGGAAAATCATTTAATGTAGTCGAAAAAGGGAATTTATTGTTACAATTACATCATTTTATAAGGAAAGAAATTGGACAATTCAAAACTAGAATAAGAAGAAAAGATATACTATGTAAGATTTAAAAAAGGAAAGTTGGGGAAATAAGAAGCAATAATTTTAAAGTCGAAGGGAGTTTTGAGAATGAAAATAGATACATAAGTTACATAACCACATTTGCTACGATTTCTTTATATCACACAACTAGCTTTATATTGTTTTTCATGAGAATGCTCGATACATTTCGTTTTATCTTTAGCTTCTGAATTTCTGAGTATACAAAATATCAATCCACAGTAGTGATCTTTCTGTAGGAAAAATCCGTTCAAGTCAAAATTTAATATGATGAACCTTTAAATTTAGCAGTAAAAATAATATCCAGGTATTTCATTCCTCAACTTGCCTTCCTGGTTCATTTTCCTCACTTTTCAAGACACAAGTTACACTGTTGCGCAGCCTCTTCAGGATCCACGCAAAAATTTAAACAACAATTTAAGACATATAAATTATAAATCTATTCACACAACATTTGTGGAATTGCGTTTTGTTGTACACATAAGCGTCTCCTTGATTTGCCCTTTACCTTCCAAATCCCTCTGCACAATTTCATATTTGCACACTCAGCACAAGTTAAACATGCTCACATCAACAAATCTAACCGGCTTTTCTGCTTCAAACACGAAGCAAGCTGTCTAAGCTGCAAAATTTTATGCCTAACAACATGTTGTTTACCTAAGAAAACAAGGAACACAAGCAACAATGATTTCCATCATGATTTTTACCACTTAAAGCATGCCACTTACTAAACACACACAAAAAACATAAGTTGCATAATATTTTTAGTGTAGTGGTCATATTTTCCACGTAAATGACATCATTTGATCGTATACCACCATATTAAAAGAAATCTACATACATCAAACGATATTCATTTTCATGCGAGCATGATGGTCATCATGATCATGTGAAAAACGCAAATTGTGTTTTATTAACGTTTCAAACTTTTCATGATTCGCCTACTCCTCTGCCACTCCAAAAGATTTATTCCATCTGGACAATAAAACCTGTAATGAAAACGATCTCGCATTTTCATATAAATTGCTTTAAATAACCCTTCCATCACATCATCAACCAAACACAGCGTGCATAAAATATTTTGCCAAGTGCTGTATTTTGATTTTCGCCCCTTGTACCCCAATCAGAGCTTTACTCATTCATTTTATCTTCCTCTTTTTTATTTAACTAACGCATAAAATAAACAAATCCATACAACATTTTGTTTAAATTGCTAACAAAGCCATCATCAACCGCACCGATATCTCTCAAGAGATTATCCAAAATATATGACGTGTTAATTTGCCTTGCCCATGACTCATGACTTGACATAAAGAAGAGCACTTTTCACAACGTCAGTAAACACGTCCTCATCTCAGGAAATTCAAAACATCTATATATTTTCCTGCGTGCTGCTATTTTACTGCCATTTTTTCGTACACTTTTTCTTCCTCGTTGTCATATTTTTCTCTTTCATCGCCTGCGCTAGTTGCGTACAAACACACACCCATAATCCTCCCAGAGGCTCTTGTTTCTTGGCTCAACAGCATACAGATCACATCCATCCTCCAAAACAGTCACCCAAAATTACCTCTCGACTTGACTTAGAGATGCCAAAAGGCAAAGGTGCTGCTGTCTCTCTTCTCTATGCACAAAGAATGCAAATTTCATAACTTCACAACAAAACGCTCATGATGATCAGCATGACTCTTCTTCTCAAACATGTTTATCCATTTTTTTAGAGTATGCGCGTTTGGCTAGTAAAGTTGCATATCATTATGTCTCCTTATAAACTCCACGTGTTGCACTGCTCACCCTATGCCCCTCCGACATTTTTTCTCACTTTACACATTTTTTTCTTAAAGTGTAGGAGAAGCTGTTGTGTGCGTAACATATTGCCTCACTGCTAAAGACAAAAATTAAAATTATTATGTAATATATTATTTTACTTCCTTGTTGACTGACTGAAGTATTTCTTCCATCAGACATTACAAAGTTTTAGGTATTTTTCTATGAGAGTGGGCACTGTATACAAGCAGTATATATATTATTAAACTTTAAATAGTGTGAACATTCATTCATGCATATAACATGCACAACATTCATTTTGCGTTTTTTTATGTATCCGCAGTAAATCCTCTTAGATCACTGTTCTTCTTAAAAATAATAGCGGAAGGAAAAAGAAGACTGTTGTGAGATGAAGTGTTATGTAGTCGTGATGGCGGTATGGTGGTATATAGTATTGTGCATAGTGTAAGCTTCTTTTGGGTTCAACTGATGATGATAAGCACATTAAACTACTTTAACTGCCATACAACATATCATAGTAAACGTGCTTGTATGCCAATAGATATCAGATGATAACGCTCACATCGCACAGCAGATATTGAAGTAGTTAAGTAAGTGGTGATGTGGCGTGGTATTATAGGCATATCATCATCACCACCAACCATCCATCCGTTTTTTAAAGCACTTCAACCAATTTATGCATTCTTTTCTCACACACAACATAAAAAGTCAAAGCAGTGTTTTCTGCGAGTTTTAGTGAAGAAAAAACCGTTTTTATTATTATTATCGTCATCTTCATTATCATTATACGTATATGCATATATCACAAAACTGCTATTTAGTATAGCATTTTTTATATTGCGCATACTTTCGGAAACATTTTCAAAAAATTTAATGGCCATGTGGAAGTGGAAGTGCATGTGTTGGAATTGGAAAGCCAAGTCAGTCAGCATCCTCTTGATAGAGCTTTAGCTGTTATTATTACATTTTCTTGGTTTTCGCCTCTTTGTAAGTTTCGGTCCTTTATATACATTGGCATTAGTCACACCTTTTTCTCCCTCATTCTCTTCATACCCGCATTCCATTACCGACTTTTCTCTGCTTAGCCAAACTTCCTTACTTGTTCCAGAACTGCAAATGAATATCTTTAACCACACTTTGTTAAATGAAGAACAACAGTCTGCTTAGTGCATAGAATACTACGCTGCCTCTACAAAATATACTTTTTTCTCATCTTCAGGAAATGACTGGCAACTTCTTAATCCCAAAGTTGAAAGTCAGAGGAAAAGCATGCACCAAATATTGTATCGCTTATAGACAGAGGCACCTTATTACTATTACTAAAGGTTTAAAGGTTATGTTTCGCAGTATATTGAAATAGATGCTTGACTGACTGACTAGCTGAGAATATTTCAGAAATGTTTATATTCCTTACGTATGTTTCTTATTCATGTAAAACATTTCCTTTCCGATAGTAAAACCAACGCAAATAAAAAAAGTTAGAGAAAAGGCAACGTGGAAAAAATTAATGTTGCAACAGTTGTAAATCTTGAATGAAAACAATCAATTTAAATTCCTTCACCGTTTTTAGTGGTTCTCACGTACGCAACCATGAAACCGGCGAGGCAGAGAAGAAAAATGTAATTTGTTAAAATACTTATAATAAAAGTCGGATGCAGTAGACGACGACGGCGACTATGTAAGAAGAATAGGTTGAAGGGCAGGGTACCGCCGTGGAATGTTTTTGCTAGTTGCGTGTGCGGTTTTACATACACACACACACTATGCTCTCGCTGATTATTCAATGGAAGAAGTAAAAACATAACAGCGAAATTCATTAATTTTATTTTAGACATTTTGAGTAGATGCTGGAGTCTAGGTTTCGTGTGCATTTCAATCTGAGATGAGTATATTTTATGTCTCTTGAAGAGCTAAAAGAGGAATTTCTTTTCTTGTTGAGTTGAGCAAAGACTGTGGGAAAACGACATGAATGTAATGAATAAGTTATGTTAAAGCTTGTTTTTGTTTTTGCTCATTCACCGTCCCGTGTGGAATGACGTGGTAAGGATAAAGGAAGGTGTACATTTTTTGTATCATTAATCCAGAAAAAATACACAGTAAATTTCTACATGTGAGTAGTGAAATGGTTGATGTTTTTCATGATGATTTGTGTACTAATAAATTGTTTGCCTTTTTTTCTCAGCAGAGCAATGTCACGCAGTAATGACTTTATATAAGACTGGTTCGAATTTCTTTACATGGTAATTGTATCAGTCAGTGGGTTTTTATGAAAGTAAACAGTAAAGTGGGTAAAAAAGAAATTCTTTTGATGTAAAAACAGAAGCTGGTGTCTGGAATACTTGTGTTTTTCGAACTTTCGTTATGAAATTCCAATATAATGAAATTGCATATTTGTAAATATATAAACGCCGATCATATATATTTACAAATTATGTTTAATAAACCGTACTCACAGATACGGCAATTGAGTACATCTTAACAGACTAGATCGATATAGCATGTTACGCGATGTCAATATCTATGTACGCATACAAAAATTGCAGTTAAGCTTTATATTCTTTTATTCGGCTGTTGACTTATAATGGCACTCATTTTGTGTAATTATGCTCACAATACAATGTGAACTAAATAATAAAATTTTACTACGCTTTATATTATTTCAATCAGGTAGACAATTTGTTGAGATAATCATCATGATGAAATATGTCACGCAAAAAATATTCTGCACTGACTGTGCAGTTCTATGTCACGTAAAGAAACCCCCACACAGGCCCAATTTAGGCCTGGGGTTAAACTGTAGTATGACCGTAACCACAAGATTAATGCTAGAAGGAAAAAAGTAAAGTAGGTAAAGTTTTTAAACTCACTTGTTAAGCTGCTGGTGTAATTAAGAAGATAATATGAGAGAATTTTGATGTGATGAGTGTATTAACCTCTCTGTACTCAAAAAATCCTTTCGTGTAATAAAACCGTTGTCAAAATAAGTCATGCGTCCTAAGAAATGTGTAATGATTCCCCAACGTGAAAACGTATTCGTCCGCACATAAAGTATCACAAAAACTTAACTTGTAGAGTATCTTGTGTTGACAAACAACTGTAGTATTTAAATTTAACCATTTATTCATGCACTCGAACGATACCACGAGAGAACAATTGTCCTAAATATCTAATTTCCTTATCTCTCAACTACGTGCGTAAATATTCAAATATAAACAATTTCATTCATGAGTACAACATGAATATCAAATATTTAAATACGCACAAGCTTGAATTTATACACAGAATATTGATTCTCTCCAGAGAGCTTCATACAATTGGAAATGAAAGCAGCACACCATAAACAAAGACTAAAAACTTGATTGGCTTTACTCTCAATTCTGAATGCAATATAGACACTGATTTTTGTATATATACTCAAGTGAGTGACAGTCCCACTTCCATTTACTTCATTAGAAAACAGATTTACGTATCTGGAATCTGTTCATCATTCCCTTTTGTGCTTGTCAATGAGCAACAAATAAAAATATGTGCGTTATGCGCTTGATCACTTGATGAAACACTGCACTCGTTTTTATTGTCAAAGACTTGCCGCTCGCTAAAAGCAAAATCAATCTTTTTCGCTTTACGTCTAGCCCGTCTTCTTCTTCGTGGTTCCAAAAGAATTTACACACTAACATAAATAGACTAACATCAACAACAACCGACCAACCACTTTTTTTATGTATACACCAAACAAACAGCCTTGTACGAAAAACACGTTTTCACAAAACTTTTATCTGTTCTGCTTTTGCTCCAAACCAAACTCTTCTTGATTAGGTATTATTGTTATTGCGTACTTTTCGCTTCCAAATTGGACCACTCTACAAAAATCAAATCCAATTTTCCTTCAAATAAGCAGTTCCTAGTTGCAAACCAGCAACAGGAGGAAATTACATAGGTATTGCACAAAAAATAGACGCAAATGAACAAGACGTGTGGGTTTTTTTCTGTTTGTGTCTGTGCTAAAAAAAGTCAGTAGTATGCCTGTAGCCAGCAAAATCTCAAATGATTTCTCTACCAAGACCAGTGAGAGAGATGCAACAACAATATCATCAGCGTTTAGTTTTAGAACAGCTTCTTGTGTGAGTTCGTCTCGTCTGTCTATGTGATGTGCTTAAGCCGCTTGCTTCACAGAGCGAATCTCCCTGACGTGTTTCTGCTCCTCCTCCTCCTGACAGCAAACCAAATGCAACTTTCAATATATATCCACTACACTCAAACTGAACAGAACAGACACCAACAGATTATTCTCCGCGTGAAAAAAAGATATCCACGACAAAAAGTTTCCTGAGCTTATATTACTGATGATGAAGATGATGATACCAAACCAATAAAATTGTGATGTGCTCTATGAATGAATACGCACACAGCACATAAAATGTCCATACATATACAACCTATATGTATATATACCTTTTACGCAAATCTGATATGAATATATCTACTGTAATCAAACAGAAGGACTTTTTATCATTAGAAAAAGCCGCAACCCACACAGCACAAAAAACATGTAATGTTGATCTTATTGCGTTCACTTTGCAATGACACAGTCCATCTAGAGATAGTCATGTAATAAATGAAATGAGAATGACACAACTGCTGAAATCTACCATTAACTTTGGCTCGCCACTGTACTAGCTTTTTGTTCTGCTACTTTCAATTGTCAATTGAGAAATGAAGGGAGAATAAAAAAGGTAGAGAATAGAGAGCGCAAAAAGCAAACCAACTTTTGTTGTTACTCGAGAGAGAGAGAGAACGAGGGCTGAGTTTATTATGGAACATGAACATACTATAATCAAACATATGAACATACACTACTTGTTATACCAAATTATGTACCTACTTCCACGAAAATTGTAAGTATAATGTTGAATGTATGTAGCATATATACCTAACAAAGAAATGCACGTTGGCTGGTAGTAAAGTAGTAAATATGTATGTACGGTTTGTACGCAACGTAAGTAAATCTAGTAGACAAACTTTCCTCTCTGAAACTCATTTTTTGTCAGTGTTCAGTATTACAGCTCAACACAGAGAAGAGCAACATTAAGTATACAACATAACCTATTCTAGTGTGGCTTCACCATCATCATCTATCCCACCCTATTCATGTTCTCTCGGCGTTCTCTGTCTATATACCTTTGGGATTTTTATGTCTTTTTTTCTCTACCAAGTAAAGTACGTACATACATTTATCAATTCATACTTCCAAGAATAAACGTATAATATCATCAACATGATAAGTCCCTATCCGCACTCCACACACGTGAATGTGAAGAGTAAAAAGCAAAAACGCACTACCACCAAAACATAAGAATATATATGTCTCTGTTCATTTTCTACGAGAGGACGAAAGAAGAATACAGAAATAGTCACTTCTTGAACTGCTGCTGCTGCTTTTTCCTCTCTTTTTTTCTCGTTCCTCCTCCGCCGGCGTTCACTCATGCATTCCTCCTGTGAAAACTGTACGCAACTCACACATGATGTTGTTCACATAGTATACAACATACATACATATTATCTATAGTAAATAGTTTTTATACAAAAATATATTATTAAACGACCCGTGGGCTCATAGTCCAAACGAATAACGTGTTAGAAAAAAACGCATAAAGCCATTTGGTAATAAGATGAATAGGAAGGAAGGAAGGTGTCAAAATGGCATGCCCATTTTTAAAAGGGTACAATTCACCAAGATGTGTTTTACAAAAAAGAAATATATTGCTGTGCTGTACTCCTTTTACAACAATAATTTTGGACAGCTGCTACCCAGTAAGTAAACTTGGGCTACAATAAAAACAGCAGTAATGCCGCTTGCTTCAACAAACTACGGCTCTTTCCCTTTTACTTTGTTTTCTCGGGAAAAAGTTGCGTGGTTCACTGGTATGATGTGAGTGTAAGCAAAGAAACGCATTCATTATTATTATTGCAATGCACTTTTTTATTTTCGGATGACTTGTTTGAGAAAAAAGAACACGAATAACACTACACGGAGAGAAGGAGAAAAGGTTATTATTGAATACGTTTTACAACAAAATGGAAGGGAGGGAAAACGACATACCTCCACTGGTGATGGTTCATGCCTCATACCCTCCTCCTCATTCGCTTATACATGCCACACCATTGCATATTTATGAAAAAATGTAATTTGGATAATAGTTTATAAGAAAAATATGAGAGAACAATTTAGGAATGCATGGGTACACTTTTACTGGTAAACTTTCTTTCTTTATACTTATTTTCTATCCAGCAAAAACACCAGACCAACTAGCAAGTATACATATCTTTATTACACACTGCATGTCTACTTTGTTGTTGTTTTAGTAAGAAAACCAGACCCATGTATTATCCAACTGGGCAGGGCAGGATAGCATTAAAACTCAAAATTGAGAGCAGCACTTTGAAAAGAGTTGTAAACAAAAATTTCAAATAAAAGAAGAATGTGTGAAATTCATAAAACTTGGGGATTTTCACTGTTCAAGTGTTTACATTAAAAGTCTGTGTGGTATGAAATTATGCTGGTGGCAGCAGATTTCAATATGCGTACTTTTTGCCAAACTTTTGAAAAAGTTTCTTTTCGGAATAACATTCTTTTGCCAAAAACCGATCCTGTGTTTCTGTTATTGTGATGATGTTGATTTATTAAAACATGCTGATCTCATAAAATATATGAGGTTTGCAAAGATGATGATGCTAGAATGATCAGGGAGATCACGATTATTTTTATTGAATTGGAGGGTCAGAAGAAAATGAATTTTTGGGCCTGCCTATAATCTGGCCTGGCCTAAATTTTTTTGGACTTAGGTAGGATTTTTGTGGCATTCAGAAGAGAGGCAGGTTATGCGTCACTGGTTTACTCACAGTTTTTAGAGATACATATAAAAGATATATCACTCATTGAGATTTTTTGGGCACATGTGCACACTATAAAACATTATGCCAACGAAATAAATGGTAATGATAATAGCTTTTTTTGCTTCTGTATACAATTTAATAGAGCACACATAAAACATACATCTACACGCAGTTCGAGTACATGGTCATCATCATTACTTCATTTTACAGTTTGGCGTGAGTAATTTATAGCGGTAAATAAGAGCACATGTTCAAATGTGCTTATACATCGGTTGTTTTTCTGTCTGTGTGGCTGGGCAAGGGATATAATATTTTATAGAAAAATAATAATTTCTACATTAACGCCATCATAACCCAACGAAGCACCAGCAATAACGAAATGAAACGACACAAAAAAACCAGAAGACATTTTGGCCTATATTCACCCTCGCATCCGCAATAAACTGAAAAATTCAATTTTATTCGTGTTATTATAGCACATTTTTCATACAGTATAGTAATTCCAGTAGTGCTCTGTAATAACAAACAGAAACAGCATTTATTGCACAACATCAGCTTTTAGTAGGTGCGTGTGTGCATTGCTCTGCACTCTGCACATTGTTCGGTGTAGTTAATCGTTGATATGCCTAGAATGTAGTAAAAATTGCATTCAAAATCAGCACATGAAGCGTTAGCCTAACTCTCAAACACATTTTTTCGTTTGAGTGACACAAAACTGTAGATATAACCTACTAATTTAATTCTATTCGAAAGAGTTCGCAAATTACAAGTTGGGTTGGAAAATTTTACAAACATGAATAGAATTTGTCTACATCGGTATTTACGATTTACGCCTTAGATTTACGATTCATGATTCATGACAACTATGATTATGTCGTTTGATGTTTGATACTTGGTAGGTCTGAAACATAGTCAGCAGTTTAAAACTTCTTTGATCTTTCACGACATAATTAACAACAAATCAATTTAGCAATCTTGTAAAAACAAGTTTTTTTCCTTCCTAGCTTTGATGATAATAAATGAGGGTGCTTGCTTTGCTGAAAAATACATTTCAATTTGATACAAGTGCTCATCTTGTTTTTCATCATATCATCGTCCTTTTATCCTTGATTGATGACATAACTCACACATGTTTTAATTCCATTTCTTCATCTCATGTGTCACCATTCCCATCATTATCCCATCATCTTAATCTCATCCTTATTGGAACAAGTGATCCTCATTCTCAGAAAGACCTACTGCTAAAAAATTGATTCAGTCATCTTCTAAAATAAAATACCATATATTACGTACCTATTAAAGATCATAATAAATTTAATCTCATAGTGTCTCCTCAATAATTATTATACATGCTTGTCTTATTTTCTTGAAAAAATGCGTAATATCTTTTAATGGGGTTATCGCATATTGTCCTCCACCCATGATGTCAAGTAAAACTGTCGCCTCACACTCATCGATACTTACCACCACACACCCTACCAGATCAACTTAATACATTATCAATGCCACACGGAATGTGAATAACGCTCGGTGAAATGGATAAAAATAAATATGTATTAAAAATGCTAGAGATTTGGCATATAACATAAACCATGAACTTACAGTTTTAGTTTATAGAATAGGAAAGCTAGAAATCATTTGTCTGTCTATTCAATTCATAAAGATTACATACACATCAACACACACACAACCAAGCCTAAAAGTACCACATTCAATTCCAGTAATCCGCTTAGGAATGGCAATAAAACCATTTTCATTACGGCTACTGTGTATATTACCCTGTAGAACACCATTTTCCAAACCAGCACTAATTTCCGTAGAAAAATAGGTAATAAATACAAGCATTTTAACAAGCCTATATTACTTGCTATAAACCTATTTTTGTACATTGTACAAATCTCTATTCACCAACTTAGTACGTACACATTTTCTCATTCACAGAAAAAATCCGATAACAATGTATTAACTTCTATGACTGCGCAGTGATAGAGCTTCTCTCTCTTTTTGGTAAACTGACTGATTGGTACAATGGTGAAAAGAGAAAAATAAGGGGAATCGTTACCCTATTGGTATACTTACCACATCACTACTACCCCATCATCGTCATCATTATTAATACCATTGCCGTCACTGTTCACCACACCATCATCATCCTTCTAAAAAAGCTTATTTGTTTTTTACAACTACTCTTTTTGTCACCATTTTCATTCCAGCTCACTGACTGATGGTGACTGCAAATCTCAAATCTGCTACCACGAAAATAATCTTGTTTACAACATAAAAAAGAGTTTGGAGACCTAAGCACATAAAATGTATACATTGTATTCTTAAATGGAGTCATATTACAAAAATATACATTTTATTCGTTTATATGTTGTTATTGTAAAAATGAAGAAAAAAACGTATTACCCATTACAACTATCAATAGTGCAACAAAAACAGTTGCCATTTCATTTTATGTTTTGTTTAATGTTACTGTAAAACGTATTGCCCTGAGTAAGCAGAAAAACGAAGCAAAACGTCGGAAAATCTCAGTCATACTTACAAACTTCAAATAGGACAACTGAAAAACAGTAGCAATTTCCCATAACACAAAGGGAAAATGAAGCCATTTGACTCATTCAGTTCTTTGGCTTTATATAAGCTTTCCATTTACGGAGTCCTCTTTTCAGTCCATGCATGCCTGGTACATTTTTTGTTAGATTTTTTTCTCTTCTTTTATTACACGTCTAGGTCTCTCTGTCTCTGGTCATGGTATGTGACTGTGTGACTTTACATGTATGACATAATGTAAACACTAACTTGTCTTTTCATGATTAATGTCTTTCATTATTCATTTTTGAGTATTATATATTTACTCATTGTTATTCCCAGTCCTTTTCCCCGTGTCAAAAAAGTAATGAAATTATTTATTCAACAATTTCTTCATTTGAATATAGTTATGTTCTGTTGTTGTTATTACCACGATTGTCAACATGAATAAAAACGTAATAAAAACAAGAAAAAAGGCAACTGTACGTAGTGCACATGTTATTTTAGTAATTAATACAAAACTAGTTCAATCATATGAATTGTTTTTTGTTACAAAAAATCTCATTACGTCAGACATACATGTAGATATTGTGTTTTTATTGTGCAGACATGCAAAATGGCACACATGCTCATTTTTTCTTTCAGAGACCACACTGTTGTAGGTCTACTTCCAAGTAATTCCATTCTCACTTGGTTTTCACTTTCAAAATAAAGGTTCCACGAAACTTGTATACGATATACTCTTGAATCATTAGCCAAGCATGCAACAACGTGAACATCACATCACATCTTCTCTCGTAAAGATTACTGTGATGACAGAAGACAATGACGATGACGCATTGCTTTGTAGATTTCTACAAACAAAAAACGCTAAGCCCATTTCTATTACTACCGTACTTCCTTCTTTCGTACGATCTCTGCTGTGCGTTCACTTTCATCTCATCAGAAATGGCATTATCATTACAATCACATCTCCATCATCAAATCACAAAGCTCTACAGTTTGTAAAATAACAACTTCTGGGAAACAGATGAGAAACAGACTGAAAGATGGATATAAAAGAATACTATCCTTTGACGATGATACGACAATAAAACGTAAACGATTCTACACCTATCCGATCCTAAAAGAGATTTCGTCCACAAAACTTGTATACAATGCAACAGTAAAAAGTTCCAGTAGTCTGAGTCACTGAGTACTTACTTCACTACTTCTTAACCACAGTAGCAGTGTTAGAAGTAAAGGAGTTGAAGTTAAGTGCTGTACTCTTCTCTCTGTCACGCACTTTACTACTTATGCTCATCATCAGTACACAACTTGTGTGATGCTACCACACACACTCAAATACTGACACTACACATGAAATAGAAAGAATCAAGCTAGTTTTTTGGCGAGACAAGATTTCATGATGAGGATCATCAATATCATGATCATCATGACACGAGTAAAAATATAGTAGATGTGTAAAAGTTGAAACCTTTAGCAGTTTTTCTTAGTACCAACAACAGCAGCAATGTGATATCAGAAAAGAGAAATGTAGTAAAATAGTAATAACCATTTTGTCTATGGGAAAAACTAACACATAAAAAATTTCTCTGGAGTTTTTTTTTGTGGAAGAGTCCATAATATTTTCAATGCACTAGCAGATGAGAAATCTTTCCAAAAAACTTCCAAGAATCTGCTGATTTCCAAGAAAAGTCTTGGAAAAAGTAGTAGTCAAACGAATACATGTTCATCTTTCGGCTGGCTACACAATTTTTCACCTTAAATCCCGAGTGTACATATTCTTAAGAGTTTTATGATGCTAACTTAGAATCCATACCATACAAGACCAAGCCAGATATAAAAAAGTGCATCTCGTTCCATTAGCCCATCAGAAACGTGGACTTCATAATAACGAACGATGATAATATTACACGTTACATTTCTTGTAAAGCACGTCGTCGTTTTGGAGTCATATAGAAAAGTTGGTTTCCTCGGAAAGACTAAACTTTCAGTACAACGTCGGGGGTATCATCATATCATCAAGTTTATTTTCCATTTGTGTGGCTCTTTTCGTTCTCCTGGCAAACTTTGGACAATGTACACAATATATCAACAGCAAAAGTTTCATATTTGCTGGTAGCTTTTAAAAAGTAAAAACTCCAGCGGAGATAAAGAGTGGGAGAGCCAGTAAAAGAAGAGAGCGCTCATCCATTTACTAATGTACAGTTCAGCTGGGCCTTGTGTGTGTTGTGTTAGTGAGGTGAAGTGTAAGAGCCGAAAGAAAATTTGGTAATCTTCCTTAGTTCAACTCACGGCATGGTACATGGTACTACCACTACCTAGTATTTATACTAGGCAATATACCGGCGTAGTTTACTATTATCATATTTTTTCTGAGTACTTTTTATTATTTTATGCGATGAATTCACATTTATTGCCGAGAAAGAATAAGGGTTTGATAGAAGGTAGCTTAAGAAAAAAATTGAATGTGGGGAAAGGAAAGAGAAGTGTGGTGAATATCAAAGTTTTTCTTGAGCTTTTTAGTTTGGAAGAACATCATGTCTCGTTGATCAGATTTATTGCACGCACGCTGTGTGGTGTGAGCGAAAGAAGGAAAAAAAACAAGAGAAGGAATGAAGATTACTACCAAAGTTGAGTTCATTGAGATGATCATTGTAATGATGACGAAGAAAATGGCATTATATTTTATTAAAGTGCATGATGTTGATAAGCTATGCATACAAGTAAAATTTGCGCTTGCTTCTTCGCTTAGATAGCTTAAAGGCAAATCGTGAGATGATCTGATGAGAATGAGTGGAGTTAGCTTTACGCTTCATTGAAGCAGATAGCTTGTGTCATTATCATCTTAGACGAGACATGACAGAATATTGGTTTTCATCTAGTTATTTTCTAAAAGATATTACATATTTATGTAGTACATGATTTTCAATGAAATATTATTGGGTTTGCATATTATAACTTAGAGTTACTACATGTTGAATTGACTTGTTTATACAAAAAAATTAATTTGCAATTTTTTTCATGAAGGGAACTGATCAACAGATCAATTAACTTACAATTTTACTTCTCCATCAAAACTCATTACTTTTTGGTTTGCTATTCCGTTTGTTTGTATGCTTTACAATATAAGGTTACGTGAAATACTCTTGATGCAGTGTTGCAGTTTATGTTCTGATCAGAAACCGTGTAGACGCACGCTAGCCACTAGCAACAATCTGGCTTGAATGAGCTAAGAGCTTTACGCTTTGACTATTTGTCGAGTCTCGTCCTCTAGAGCTCCGCATGAGAATTTCCTTGAACTAGCTTTCAAAAGTTACACCATGTTCACTAGCTATATTCTAGGAGGGCTCTGTCTGCAGTTTACGCTTTCTCGTGCTTGCTTGTGAGATGATCATCAATCAATGTGGAGTTAATGCTGGAAAATTTCTTCGCATTTTTAACATGAATACTGACTATATTTTCTATATTTTTTAATAATTTTGAATATTATAGAAGTAAGACATTTATAGCGTATTTATTCAGCTTTTAAGTATGAAATAAGAAAAATGATATTTGATTTTAAGATTTGCCAAGATTGATTTATAACTTACGGTTGTATTATTCTATACTCAAAGATATAATTATCTACCAGGAATAGCACTCTCAATCTCAATAGCAAAAGTATATAAGGTGTCAATGAGAAAAAAACGTATAATGTATCTTACCCTGACGCAATAGAGTCTGGTGAATCATGTACTGCGTCTCCTCTCGATCCGCTTCTGCTAGATGTTCCATTTGCCAAAATTGGTATAGCCCCTGCCTTTCCCGATTTCCCAGGCTGGTCTGAAACCGGACTTTCGTAAATCAGCGTTTCCACCATCGAACCTTTTGAACTTCCAAAGGAAACCCTGTCGGCAGAAGTATTTTCCAGTATCATTCCGTTTAGCATTATATTTTCACACACACAATATCCCACACTTTTCACTAAAGACAATACAACTTTAAACTTGACCTTTTAATGCACCCTATAAGACATATAATTGATCCACTATACAATCAAGAATCAATTAATGTATTTTTACATAAAAAGCTACCTACTAAATAAAATAGTCCGTAACTGGCTTAGTTTCATTTGCTAATAGAAAATCTAACAAAGAACAAAGAAAGATTTCCGAACAATAGAGCTGCCCAGTGCCAACTAAACCAAAGTGGTTTTTATTGTGTCGCCAGCAAAGCTAACGAAGGAACAATGGCACCTATTTATCCTTGAATTAATTTTTTCCATAAAAGCTCGTGTTGCAAAAAGATGAGATTGTATACTAACTAATACTACATTTGTTGCCGATGATGCTGAAAAACACTGATAAATTCAAATCCTTGGTAAACTTTTATGATAAAGTTAATCTCTTCTGTTCAATTAGAGCAACCCTTTCACATCAAATTATATAATATACTTTTCATGAATTACCTCATATCAGTTTTATCTTCTTATCTGTGATATACCTATACATGATAATGGAACAAAATAGGAAATGAGGCTTGACTGCTACTTGTCATTACATGAAAATGCACTTCAAATGATACCGAACCATTGATACTGCTGACTTACTAACCAAAATACTGACGTGAGTGGGTTTAATTATAGCATGTGTGCTATCAAAAAAATATTGTACTTCAAAAATTATCTCAATAATCATACCTCTTCAGACCAGTTGCTTTCGCACCATTAGCCATTTTCCCCAATTTATGTAAAGCAGATGAAGGACCACCACCGCCACTACCACTGGCGTTTGTACCAGTCGTTCCCATTGAATCATTGGAAATGTTGTCACCTTGGTTGGAGGTAATAGCATGCTGACTATTGTCGCCACCAGCCAACAACGGCGTTTCTTCACTTTCGTTACTTTGACTCATAGCCTCGTCCTCTTCACCTTCCTCATTCAACTGACTTTTCCATTGTTCCACCGGTGTCCTTCTGTTAATTAACCCACCTCCTCCACCACCACCCCCTGAATTAGATGAAGATGTGGAGGAGAAGGAAGAGAATGTTTTCATGATTCCTGGTTTTGTCACTCCGGTCACTGCACTGCTATTACTTCTTGCCGTTGAGATCACAATCTCCTCAGTATACACCACATTGGGCGGCTGCTCATCATCATGACCGCCTCCAATACCACCACTGGTGCTGCTACTACTTGCACTAATACCGGAAGATAACGATGCTGCGGAGGTGGTTGTCGGTCCATTCCCACCTTTCTTGTCATACTCACTCTCAAGCAGCTTTATAGTTTCACAAACAGAGTCTGTCAAGCCATGTGATATCAAATCCAACTCGTGATGATCATAATTCATATTACCACTTGTAGGCATTGCGATTGGATTGTTAGTTGTAGAAGTCATAGAATTGGAATTAATTGTGTCTGCCAAGTAGTTGGCGTTCCCGTTATTTGCGTTATTGTTTGCAGCGACCACGGAGGCGGCAATCGAATCCTCCTCTGAAAACATTTTGTCACTCAAACGGTACTTGGGGTGCGAGGATGCGGAATTTAGACTATTTTTCAGAATCGTTTTTGGGACAATGGACGAAGGTGCGGATGCCGGGCTCTTTGGGGAATGTATGCCAATTAGTCCAACTCCCGATGAGTTGTTGTGATGATTATGATTATTGTGATGATAATTATTACCAGGTGCGGATATTTTAGTCGTGTTATTATCGTGTCGAGTCGTTCCCGATGATGGGCTACTATCATTGAAGGTAACAACTTCTTTGTTGTTCACCTTTATGATTGAGTCGATCCCGGTGAAAGTAGGTTCTGCTGGGGTAGTGAAAGCTAGCATTTTGTGCCGGCCTCCTGCTTCAGAGACATGGACCATTCCAAAATTAACACTACACTCTGTAGAAACTCCCTGATGGTTTGCTGCTGCTGCTCAACTGCTTTCACAAAGCTGCAATAATGATGTAGGTAGAGTAACAAAACTGGGTTGGAGAGGAATGCAAAAGTAACGTAGCGAAAATGAAAAGAACCAAAGGAAAAAGGAGGACAACTTGGTTTCACAACGGAAGACGACGTTTTGAAGCCTTTATTTGTATCCACGCTGAAAATCTCTTTGTTTCAGGTGAAAATTTTCAAGGTTAACCCACTTACAAGTTGAATACTTTTACATTGACATGTACGGCACAATTGTACTAACTTTTTTCTTAAATCAAATTACGTTTAAAACTTTGTGTATGTGTCAAATTGTCACTTTGTGTTCGGAAAATTTGTTCTTAAATCAAATTTGTAACTTTTAAGAAAAGTTGCAATTTTTAAAGCAATAAATATCAGTTATTTCTGCTTGGACGAAAAGTTGGAACTGATCAAAAGCATTTCATACGACTATTTTTTTCCGTTGAAGAAAGAAATCCCATCAGCAAAAGATTTTCTACCTCGCTGATTGAAAGCAAGAGTTATGGTTTTGCATTCGTTTGCACTTTATACACTGAAAAGATGCTGACGATATTGATGGTATCATCAAATTTTTTGGCCATTCACATCATCACTCAATATTTTTCAGTTCTCCATCACCCACTCACACAACTTCCTATACAATTTTATTTCAAATGTAAAAAAACGCTTGGTGTGTAGTATCAGTAGTCCTGTGTTATATGTGGTTTACTTGCATGTAATGTTTCGCCGCACACTTTGTACGCAATAATGTATTACTTCACTGTGTTATATCTCTTTTCACTGTTGGTGGTGCTTCCCACAAGGTCATGGAGGTCACAGACAAACACACCACAAGTGAAACAACTTCACAAAATGCAAATCTTCTTCAAGTGAGGTTGTAAGGAGGGAAAACTCATTCAATCATTCTGTCTTCCACGAAAATCCCTGCAAAAAAATCACAAAAAAAAACAAGAGAATAGAATTAGATGGCTTGACAGGATTTACCAGCTAAAATGTAAATATACTTGAATTGTGTATTTTGGCAAAATACACACTTAGTCTCTCTTTCTAGTTTCTAGACGTGTGCTATTATCCAAATTATAATTCCACTATTTTATTTGTCTGCCTGAGTCATTCCTCATTTCACACTTTTTGCTCATTTCAATACAAAAAGGAGAATCACAATGGCATGAATACGTGTTACAAGGATTTTCTGCCAAGTGACGTCTCCTATAAGATTTGACATTCGTTGAAATGAATGGATTAGGCACAAGAAAAGATTTAATTTCTTTGCCTCTGGTGCTAACCATAAAATAATATTGGTTCTATTGGCGATGAGGTGATATTTCCTATTTATAGTACAATACAACTTTTTTTATTTAGAATACTAAGATGTTGACTTGTGATGTTGAGCCTAATTGATTACGACATGTTACATAACAAACACAGTAAAATAAGGAGAATAGAATAATATACATGTTTAGAGTTAATAAACACATAGCCTAAGGTATTTTTTTTGAAGCCAGCTAAACCAGTAGTGCAACTAGTCAGAGTTAGAAAAAGCCAGAATTAAAATGGGATTTGAAATCTCTGATAAAATTCTCAACATAGTCGATTGAGATTTTTTATGATGTGTGTTTATAATGGAATGAGCAAAAATAACTGAGATTGAATTTAATCCAGCAGCGTTTTGATGTGATCTCAATAGACATGTGGATTTTGCAAAAGGAAAGATTTCTTCGTATAGTAATGTGCGCATCTGCTTATATAACTTTTATAAATTGATGTATACTGACTGTCTTGTACATTTGTTGCGTACTGTTTTATGATGGTAATTTCATGAAATTTATTGATGAAATATGGCATTTCAATAGATTTGCAGTATTGCAGTAAAAAATTTGAACGATCATTGACTGTGTGCTCTGTACATTAAAATGATTTGCTGCAAATAATAATAAAAATGCTGGATTTCTCAACTTCGTGCATTGATTTGCTGATGTGATGACGATGCTGCTGAACTTGTATTCACGAAATAAAGCAGTGATCCATACAAAACCGTACTACTCAATTTACATACTGACATGCGCGTTATCTGATATCATGTTTTGGTACATGTTGAGAAAGAGAAAGAACAAGCTGCTGATATTGATAATTGTAGATGAACTGTTGTAAATTGTTTAAAATAAAAAATGTATGAAACATTATAGATTTGCCCGATTTTTTCATGAAGTTGTTCACAGCACATTGGCATATGGATACTATTACAAGTTTGAGGTAAAGAGCTGTCAAAAATTGACTTTATCAAGAAAAAATCCATGTTCTCCTTTACGAATGGATGATGATAAATAATAAAAAAGTAGATTAATGTGAGCTGCAAACCACTTATGTGTCATCGTCATCATCAACACCAACAAGTTGTCTTTTCATCGTTGTCATTCAAAAGAAGTACAAAAAACAGGGAGATGTTATGTAAGAAAATGTTAGCACTACTGCTTCTTTTCATAGCTTGCAATAGATGCGTCAATTATATCAGATTTCTTATAAAAAAGATGAAGATGTGAACTTAATGCACATTTCGGCAGTTTTTCCTTTTTGCTTCATGTTGGGGGCTATGCAGCTGGCTGTCAGAGTCAAGTCAAACATTGATTACTTTTATGATGATTGCGATGATGGATACAAATGAACATCTTTACTTTCTGTCAAACTTGGCGTCTGATTTATTACGCGTTTCTCTCTACGACATTTTATGATTCTGAATGAGACACAGAATCACGGTTCATGAATTCACAATGAGACTTACTACTTGCGTGTATTTGTCCGTCAAAGATAACTACATTTACCTAATTAATTTTTGTTATATTCATGTTGGATTACTAGTTGCATTGTGTCTATTTCCTATGTAGTTTCCAAGTTTGTATCCAATTTGGACAGGAGTAAGATCATGATCTGTTGAATGTAATAATTATAAATCTGTTGAAATGTTTTTTATGAGCGTCTATGTTAGTAAATTTGGGCAAATAACTATATAACGACAAAATATATATTATATTATTTTATTTTGGTATTACAATTAAGAATTTAGTGATAAAATTTAAAAATTTAAATGCACAAATAAATTATCTCTAAAAACATTACGACAGACACCCAAATAAAATAGATCTATGAAGGGAATTTACTTTCGAGGAGTAATAATTACGAAAGTTTCTTTTTCAAATCCCATAAACCAAGTTTTATGAACTATTGTGTTAACTTGCATTAGGTATACATAATTGCATGCATGGATGCAAACGTGTTACTGGTAACACAAAATTGCAAAATATTTCTATCCCATTAAAAAGCAATCTCTTTTACTTCATCTGAAAAGAAATAAGTTTTTCCATTCCGATTTTTAAAACAGGTTGAAATCTATGTAAGCTGCATATTACATTTGAACGAAAAAAGTTATGTTCACTTTCAAAAAGTGCCATTTTCCTTGAACGAAGCCAATAAAAATCCAGCACTAACAAGGCTTTTTATTCCACTTCACAAGGCAGAAAGAATGCAGCATAAAATCACGAAAGTGGCAATTGTCTGTCTTTTCTAGAATGCCCGAATACGTTACTAATGACTTGTATCGCTGTTACTTATCGCACTTATGGAGTGATATTACCAGCCTTGAATATCCGAAACGAAATAAAGTTCTAATATTACTTGTTTCACGTAGTATTTTTGTCCTTCAAATAAAACCCTCACAAAAAAGCAACTTTAATTTTTTTGCCATGTTTTTATTCTCATTCCATCACATCAACAGCACTGCAGCGTAGATTGTTAGAAACAAGGAAGGTTGAATGTTGGATAACAAAAAAGTATTTTTTAAATTCCAGTTCCAGTTTTAACTCAGCAAAAGAATTCAAAGACATGTATGTATTGTATGTTGTATGTATCGTGTTTTAGACGTGATCTTATTTGAGATTCATAAGACAAACTTGTGTTTTCCACGTCTTTTCTCGACTTCAGAAATCTCTTGTGCTTGCTCTCCTTTTGCCACATTAAACTTTTTTCACTGGAATTTCATGTGACAGCTCTAAAACACACATACGGGGGCTTACTACTAATATAGCCTATTTTCTTGAAAAATACGAGCCACTTAAACTTTAAAATGGCTTTAATAATATTGTACTTACATTCAATAGTCGAATAAGCTGCCGAAAAAAACTACAATTTTTTTTTCGCAAAAAATTCTATACTCATGCATGCGTATAGCAATGACTTTGTTTAAAAACTTTCTTTTCACTGCTATTACTATCCTGTTCATGTTTCTTGTCTGGAGCAATAAATTTCAACTTTAAAGGACAACTGTCAGTGTCACGTTTATTACATTTTTTTCTACTAACTTAATATCCATACTTCATGTAGGTATAAAGATAATGTTTTTTTGTGGAAGTAGTTTTCGTTTTTAAATTATATTTTTGTGTGTAAATTTTTCTTCTTATTTTCCTTCCTCCTGTTGGTTTACTTTTTACTGCAACTTTTTATTACTCCGAAGCATTATGCATTTTTACTACAATGCGGGAATACGCTGCTATAAACGCTTATGAAAAAAAGAATATAAAAGTTTCTCTGTATTTCTAAATTGCTGTTTTTATTTAATACTTCAATAGCTTTATTTACTATTTACTTGCGTGCAGCCTTTGAAATTCAGGTTATATAAAAAATCAAAAGAAGGAAAGACGCAGTGGCAAAAAATCGTGTAAACTTTTGGGAATTTCATGTTTATTTACCTGTGTGTTTGTGTGTGTGTGTAAAAATTAAATACAAACGGATATGTTTTCAAAGCAATCACTTCACCTTCAAAATATGATTTATGATTTATTACGGTTTGCTCTGCGCACTAAATTTTTTACTCGAAGTTAAAAAATGATAATGCATCTGTGTATTGACAACAGATTAGGGAAACCTGTGTGTGTTCACGCACAAAAAAAGACCAGAAACATGACTCACAACTTTTTTTCAGTTTCTAAATAAGTATACCTTGTTTGTTAATAACAGGCTACAAACATACTATTTTTCTAGTTCTTGTAATATAACTGATCACTGTGTCCATTTAAAAAAGACGTTTTTTTGGGATGTGAGAACCAGAGCGTGATTCGGAATCGTGAGGACGTCTTAAGATTTCTATGCAAAAAAGTAGGATCAAACCCTTCTTTGGCCTTTTGTATTGTTGACTGAAGGCTTGTCACGTCAATTGCAAGACCTATTTGTAAACTAGGGCTGATATCACTAATTATTTTAATGCAACACCTTGCTAACACGTACAAAAGAAAATTAAACTAAAAAACGGCGGCACACCATATTTGTACCTGAGCGAGTGAACCAGCCTTAATTTCAGAAGTTATTTTAATTCTGTATCGTTAAATTTCACACAAATCATTTAGTTTTATTTTCGTAACTAACATCCCTTTCCCCGCCTTTTCCCGTTCAGAATTTCTTCAAGGAAAACGGTTTTACGATCATTTTTTACGATCCTTCTTACACTAATCATTTACAGCTGTGCTTATGAATATTCATTTTGATGATATGCTGATAAGTTTCAAAACGATGCATAGTTAATAATCCTTAACCATAATGTATTGACAGGAACATCGCCTAAAAAACAATAAACACTACTAATTTTATTGTTCTTTTCGGACTGGCCTTATTACTCAGGTATGTCATGTTCATGTTATGAATTTTTACGATCTCTTTTCTCATTTTACAACACTGCCAATTTTAAAATGCCAACAGGGAATAATAATATTTAGGTCCACAGATTCTTTAAAAGATTAAGAATGGGATAAGATTTAGTGGAAAAGAGTGCCTCAACTATTGAGTGACGTCCGATGGGATGGAACGAGAAGTTTTACTACTTTGCTTACACCACCAAAAAATATATTCTATTCTTATTTCTTCACTACTGCCCACTCATCTTTTCTAATGAGCTTAACCTAAAGACATAATATTTTTACTACTTTACTTTTTTTCCTTTTACATACCTATACTACATTCACATCATATCAGCAATTCATTCTTTTTTACATTTCAATCGTGCATGCAAATGCGCTGTTCCATATTATACGACTTTATTTAAATGAGGAGAGGGCCAGTGTGTAATTCTTCTGTTGTAACTGTTTTTTACGATTCCTTAAGTAGATACTAACGCAGCATAACCACTCATATCTTCACCACCGCTACACTTCTAAAAACTGATTCATAGCCAAATTTTCAACACATCATTGCACCCACCAACCACCACCCCCAACATCAAGCTGAAACCAAACTCATCTCTCGTATTATTTTTCCACGCAGATGATTTTGTGATGTGATTTTTTAAAGCGCATAGGAAAGTGCGTAGGTATTGGTATTATTACTCAGGCATGTATTCCGTTTTTATTATGCAAACCAATTTTCTAATATGCTTAAATCTTGTCTTGTTCTGCTCTTCTCATAAAATTTTATCTTTTCTCCCTTCTTGGCTTTACTCACACCGGCTTTTGCATGTTTTGCCTTTTTACACACGGCTAATATTATATTGCGGACTGTCAATAAAATTTAAATACATTTATCTCACTAACTCCGTCTTGTCTTCTTCGTTCGACATTCAACGCTCACATCGCACCACATCGTCGCGTATTTTTCCTTTCAAGTTTTATACGTCTATTTGCTTTTCACACAACCGTCATAATTTTATCAAGCACCACCACCTTCTCATTTTGTCTTTTCTTTCGGCCTTTCTATTTGTCCCAAGAAAAACTCTTGGGTCTTATATTTTTCTGTCTACTCAGCCAAAGTACATTTTTATGTATTTTATACATTTTTGTTATTTAAATAAAAATTCTTAGAAAATCATCAAATATTATCTTTTCTTGTATAATTCCACAATCTGTTACGTCAACACAAAGTATCTCTCATCTTTCGCAGTGCAGTGTCGCAGCCTCAGCGTACACACAGTGTAAGAACTTCACGGCACAGCACAAGTAAACTACGACCGGAAACTTTTTTACTCACAAAAGATACATACATATTTTTAATGTTTCAAATTCCATCTGAACCTCTTCATAGAGATGATGCTCCAATAGCAAAATTTTTGTGCTCTCCCATTTCGTACCCGGTCAGAAACCTCGTTTTTCATTTCATTTCACATTCAAAAGCAAAGGTCGTGGCCATTAGGTAATATTTTTACGTTAGGGAGGAAACTACATACATAATGCGGACTCCGTGTGGTGTGCAGTGAGGGGCCATTTTACTGTAGCTTATATTATGCCATGCCATAACTCATTCAACTTAAATGGTTCTTTCAGCGATCGCTACCGCAAAAAAATGAGAAAAATATAAATAAGCAGGAAGAAAAACCAAGATGCAGACGACATAGTAATAGTAATGCTAGTTCGAAGAGAACGAATGGGGTGCGTGCAATGCAGTATTGGTGAAGTACATTGAAAAATGAAGAGTCAATGTCCACCACCACAACTCCACTCATTGAAATTCAATACACACTCATTTCACCGTGCGTACTTAGCCCAGCACAAAAGAATAGAATAATCTTACACAATCTCTCAAGTTTGATGCACTATTACTACTTGTACAAGAAACACAAGGAGTACAGGAAAAGAGGGAATACATTTATAAATGTATTTACATATATTGAAACACCTTCCAAGAAGTGCAAGTCGAATACTTTGTTTCGATTAGTTTTCAGCACTTCATTCTTAAAAGAAATATGGCAAGAGCAAAAGCACGTTAAATGGTATTGCCTTTGCAATTCAGATACCATTGTCTTGAACCTTATCGACAAACCCATGCGTCACTTTCCATTACCAAAAATCATTTTTCTTTTCCTCGGAATAAATTGAGCAGAGGTATTTTCATTACATTGCATACATTACTCTACAAAACGCATTCTCCAGCAGACTCAGTCCATTTGCTTATTTTACATATGACCACAAAACATGACATTATGGTTTGTGGAGGGAGAGAAAACACATGGAAAAACGGAAACAGATGACCATTTCAGTTACAAAGTGACAATAATCATTCCTCGTCATAATAGACTGTGCCATATAGTGCATTAGCCAAGCAGTCATCTTGTGAACACATTTCAATTTTATGTTTCAATACTTTGAATTGCAATGATGGTTATTGGAAAATTGTACAATACTTTTTCTCTCTTTTATCTCTCTCAAGCCAAACTCAAGTGAAACTCAAATAATCATTTATCCATTGAAGCTGTCACACATACGGAGAGAAAAAATATCAAGAATACTGACTGACTGGCAATTGTCGCGTGCCGTGTCGCATTCCAACACGAACACCACACGATCAGCGTAACAGCACCATCACACCCTCGCTCCCCTTACATAATGTAAACAGAATGACTACGTGGTTTACTCTGAAGAGAGAGATGCCAGCAAGCAGCATAAAGAAAATGAAAGTAACGTGTGAATTGTGAATGCGAGTTCATGTCTCTCCACAAACGAAATTCCATTGAACACCAATAACCTATCTTTGAGTAATATATGTATGTATCCATTATCGTTAGTCGTTAATACATAACACATTTTTTACCTCACATGCCACAACCAGCAAATAATATTATGAAACGCAATAAAACCTTTTTCACTTTTCTTTCTTTTCTGCGTTGCAGTAGTAATTCATTATTTTTCTTCCCATAATACTAATCTTATCCTGTGCATCCTGAGTGAAAGAGAGAGCAAGTAAGAGACTTCTCGAACGACATAACTCACAAAAACAACAATACGCCACCATCCAAAAAATTGAGTTCATAGTCCAGCGTTAAGGTTGCAACTTATTGTGTCGTTGTCGTCTCATGTCTCATAACATATTTTTGCTTGGTCGATAATACTCCCATTTACTTTACTGTTACTGCCAACTTTTTCCGTCCTCGCTTGAGCAAATAGCCATACTTATTTGATGGACTAACTAGCAAGAGAATATATAATACCCTTTTTACAAAGCTAGTCTCATAAAAATAAAATCCTAAAAATCCTTTTCCCTTTCTTTTTACCCATTTTCACTCACTCTCTGACACAAACTGGCAATAACAATTATATCTAATGTAAGTAATACGTAATGGACATATTATTACAAGTGGACGACGGACCACACATCACAATTCACAAAACGTGCAAGTTTTGGCATTCTCCATCATATTTTTGGACAACCTAAGCACACAAAAAATGTTCAATTTCCGTCTTTCTCAAGTCAAAGACAGAGTCAACTAGCCGTGTAAACTCTAAAAGCGCAATACTTAACAAGAGAGAGAAAAGAAAGAAAAAGACTTATATTATAACTTTTTGCCATAAAGAAAAACTACAAAGGAAATAGCTACATAGTCACGTTATCTTTCTTAAAAATTTAATCTTTATTTTCACCAGAAATAGGAGGCATATGGCTATGCTTACATTTACTTTGTCTCCACATTTTAAAAAAATATAGGATTTTTCTTCTTCTAAGCCTTCATGTGTACCATAAATATGCCATATGTGTTACAGTATTCCCTTTAGGCCATGTTAAATAGATGAAAAGCAAAGCAAACAGTACCATAGTTGTCATCCTAATATTTTCTCTCGTAGGAAGGATCTCTGTCCAGTAGAGAAATAATGCAGAGCGATACATTTTCTGGTTCATGGCCTTGTCGTTTACAGCGTCTTCTATGACAGGTAAATGAATGTGCTCATATATCTCGACTTGCTATATATTATCTTTGTGGCTCGTAGCACGGGCTCGGTCTCTTCTTCAATTGGTTTATGTAGAGTTTTTGAGTTGAAGCTGAAGGACAAAATCCAAATATTACGGAAAAGTTACCCATAAGAATAATAATGCACAGTAAAAAAACCGATTTGCACAAAGTGACGCATTAAAAGACACATTTATCCTCTGCTCCGCTCCGTCATTAGTCAGGAAATTTATTGCCAATTGTAATATAACGACAAGAAAACCACCACACTGAGAAATCATCATTACATTTACATTACATGGTCCTATACCTACACACTACAGATAGATGCAACCCATCCATTTATCCAACATTATAATCATCGTCATCTTCATTGTCTACTTTACTTCTATTTTCATTCCAATCAATCAGTAAAAAGAAAATTGGAAATCTTGTACCTCGACTTATTTCTAAGAATTGTTTGCTACACTCCATTTGTTTCTTTTTACATTTGCAAAGCCGGGGCCGGGGCCATAGTCAGTCAACCACCAAGGTCATTAGAAAAATAGAGAGCTTTCACGTTTATAGCCCTGTATATTATCGTAAGTCATTAGCACATACCACCTATTATTGTTATTCGCAAAAAAAACTTCTTGAAGACGTGGACGAAAATGATAATATGGATGGATGGTAAGACAGAGCTAGATTTTTCAAGTTGATTTGTTATACAAGTCATAAGTCAAGAGAAATGGTACGGTAAAGCTCCAATTATCACGAGAGACGAAGAGCTGTATGGAAAAGTTTTTCTGTGTAAGTCATGCCATATCGGAGCAGCGAGTCGTGGGTGAAATGAAGGTTGAATCATCATCATTAACAAACAAGATAGTTTTACTTGATGTTGATGACTATAGATTTTTTCATTAAAATCCAAAAGTACATAAAAAAGCAAACGAGTCAAGAGGAAAATAATCAAAATGAAATAGAAGAGACTGCGATTGAAAAAATTGGCCAGTGTATGACTTTTCTAAATCTTTATCTAAATCATTCAATTCATACAAGTATATACTACGTGTACATATTATGTGCATGGATATGTAATAAGCCTGCACTCAATTATTCCATGCAGTTTAAATGGACCTGGCCTGGCCAACCAGCCGAAGTGGCAAAGGCCAAAAACTAAATTATTTTCTCTTCTTTTTTTCTATCCTCTTCTGACAAGCTCACTCAACTCACCCCCACAATTGCACTATCAACATCACGACTTCTTCATACACAACGACGGACAAGCCAAATCATCATCACAATGAAGTCAACACTGAAAATGGATGGAGAACCGAGAGAGGAAAGAAAAAAATTAATGATCTTTGGGCGTAGGAGTCACAGTAAATTTCATACCCTGTCAAGATTCAAGAAACATGCTTCTTAAGCATTTATTATATCATCTCGACTCACTTCATTTCAGATGGAAGACTCACTTCTATTTTAACTTGGCCTGGCATTATGACATCAAGAAAAGTCTTATGGTCTTGTGTTATACGGACAATAAGCAGGCCGAGAGTCCTTATGCATTTTTTCCATTGTCTTTTCTTTTCATTTTTTCTCCTTTAATCTTTTCAGCAGAAGACATTTGTTCGCTTTGCTCGTTATGAGCTAAGATGCTCAAGGTGCCCTTACTTTATTTTCCATTCATTATCACCAACGAGAGCAGTCATTTATTTTTATACCTTAACCACCTATCTACTTTACCTGCCTATTTCATCTGTTTAGCTATTCCTGACTTGACTTCGACTTTTCTTTGACATGACTTTGTGTTTAATTTACTGTTATAATATCAGTCATTATTAAAAAAGTATCCTTAAAACCCTGCTATTATAACTCCCACCACGTTAAAAATATGCATACACTTCACATTCCTTTATTCTTGTAGATTTATGTCAAGCCGTGTAATATCACAATTTTAATGTTCTCTGTTCTTTTGTGAAACAACCCAACCATTCTCCATACTTGGGTTGAAAATTAAAAATCTTCAAAAATTCCTTTATTGCACAACTACTTTACTAGATGCAACAGAAGACTGAGATGCGAATGGGCTTGTCATATGCAAATGATTTAAGTGAATGACGAGTGTGACAAAGTAGAAGAGTTTATTGCTGCTGTGCCGCAATGGTTTTCATACTCTCAACAAAATCATTTCTATTTTGATCATGATCACAGCTTGGTTTAATCAAGAAATTAGCGTGTATTTTGTACACGAACTTTAATCTGTAAACTCTCTCTCTCAGAATAGTTCATGAATTACCAAACTTTATTATGTGGTATGACAGATTCTCAATTATTTTTTTCAAAAGTTTTATCATTTTTGTCCTCAACAAAGTAATCACGCTCTTGCACAGCGGTGCACTGTAGCATAGCATGATTATATCATACTAATAATAATATAAAATGTAGTTAATAAATGTAATATATATTTTAAGTAATCCTTGTCTTGTCCTTTTTTGTCTTTTTTTGGGACGGATGCCGAATTAGATAAGCTATCGACGTAATCACATCGTTGCATTTTTAAAATCTTTTATGTTATTTTGGATCTTTTTTTTTGCTTTTTATCAAAATTGTATCTCATTTTGGAACTTTGAGTCACCCAACCTTAATTTAAGCGAGATGCACTGATACAACGCAATAAAACTACATAATACAAGCACAAAAGAAAAAAATCGCTGCTTTTGCTATTACATCACAGCAGTTCTGCGTAGACAATCATGTTTTGCCTGTTACACACAATAAAACAGTAGGTAGGTACGCAGGTAACCTAACAAGTGTACTATTGTAATCATAAAAAACACATTAAACTTTACATACATTGTTGCGCACTACTCTATAGAGTGCACATAATACACACGTTTTACAACAACAAAGCATTATTATGATAATGCGTTTATACTGTAAATCTCTGAAATAATAGTGTTATGTAAAAGTTTCTTCGTGTTTCGCATGGCCAAGCTCATTTAAAACAGCAATAGCCCAACAATACTTCGCAGTAATCTAAAAATCAAGTTGCTTGTTCAATATCAAGTTGTTAATCTAATCCAAAAAGGAAGAGAGAGATTCGCTCACCTAAAAAAATCTCAATCAAAAATAATAATTCCCAAAGTTGAGCCAAAAGACGAATAAAGGCAAAATGGGAGAGAGCGTAGTCAATCATTTAATTGCTGTGAGACGAGGACGAGATACGATGCATGTAATGTAATGTGGATCCATTTACATGTGCATACATGCCTCATTTACTAACATTGCAACAAAAGCGATTTACTGAAGAAAAAAACTGCAACAGCAGTTGACTTTTTATTACAATGATTGCATAATCTAATATTACATCTTACACGCTTTAAAGTAATAAATTGTGAAAGAAACATATAAAAGCATAATATTTTTGTGTGTCTTCTTTATCACCTCCTTAAACCGCATGTTGAGAGAAGAGCAAGCATAAAAATATCAAAAACACTTTTGATATTAAATACTAGATAAAAATCAAAATGGTTCTTTTTTCCAACACGAAAAAATGCGTATCTTTTTATTTTTCCTCCCTACTATTTCATCCAGAAGTGCTCTCTGTCAAATGAAGCAATTTCCTTGTCACACGGGGACACCTCCAAACAGTTGCATTACCGAAAGTTGTACAAGAAGAACTGAACAGAGAAGGAGGAAAAGGCAGCGTTCAAAAGTAAAATGTGAAAGTAGTTAAATCGCAAAAAAGGTGACAGATTACAATTGACAATGGTTGCAATAATAAAAACCAAAGTCGAGTAAATAGAGTAGAGAGAATGTCAGAGTAGCAGGTTTTTTTCTTTTTGTAATATCGCGTATCGCCTCATCAACTCGATATTTATCCCTCCCATGTGCCATCACACGGTGAAATAAAAGTATAATATTGTTGTAGTGTTTCTCTATCGCAAGAGTGTGGTAAGTATTCACTGACTTGACTGGACTACAGCCAAGATCGTAATTTGATTTCATTGCACTTTTGTTGTATATTTTATTGCAAGAAGGAACGGCGGCAAATTTATTTGCATTTGTAGATCCTCATCATCATAAAGATCACGATAAAGAAAAATGCAACAGAAAACGAAAGAAAAAACCGCCGTACTTCCTCTTGCGGTTAGTATGGTGTAAGTGTCGCTTTCTTCATAATTTGGCATTAACTTTGATAAAAGGAAGTAGTTTAATGATAATAAATATGAGAAACAGCAATGAAAATGAAATGCAATAAAAATTTAAACAACTTTTTATTGTGAACATGATAATAATGATAAAAAGTTTCAAAGATGAAGGAGTGGAGTGAGACATAGCGGAAGAAAAATCTTCTTGTGAAGAAATTACACAAAGACTTTTTCAGAATTAGAAATATGATTTATTTAATAGTGAAAATTGTCATTTGCTTAGATGGAAGGATAGTAATTCACAATTGTCAGAAACTTCAAGATTTTATTGCGAATTCTATAACTCAGGATTTTAATTTTGTTTATGATATTGTTAAGAAAACAAGAATGTCTCAGAATTTGCGTAAGAAATTTACAAATGACGATGAAACAAAATCATTATGTTTTAGGCGAAGATTTTGTTAGTCCTTAAACGGAACTCATTAAATGATAAGGTTAAGACATTTAATTGTTTCAAAAAAATTAAAGATACGTTTGGCGACAAAAAGTTAAGAAATTTAAGTTTTATCAATACAACAGCATCGTAGATTCCAGTAATTCCTCTCTTTGTAGTAGATGTACGAACATACATAGTACAAGAGCAAATACGAGAATTTGATCTATAAAAGTAGTTCTAAAATGTATGATGTAATGTAATGCGTCAATGCATCATTATACGTATTTATGTATACATTATATATCCTCAAAAAACACAACTAGCCACTAGCCAACTCAATACATATTTACTCAATAAAATATTTTATGACTACATTATCAAAATACTTTTATATGAACTAACAAGTGACAAGATAATAATATTATTCGAGAAAAATGGATTTCATCTCAATCACGTACTTTATAATGCCCCATTAACGATAATTTCTTTTCTTGACTCTTTGACATTACCTCAATAAGATAACAATGTGATGTGTTATTCAATTCATTCGTAATCGTAATGCTTAAAAACACAAAGAGCAATTTAACATGTATATATTCCGTCTACCTGACATTATCACGTCACCTACACCGGCAACAGCTTTTCCTGAACACCCGCTCCTGAAGTGCATTCTCAGTAAAAAACACATTTATCATAACGATCACGACCGGTGACTAGATCATGTATTGGTACAAAATTCATCGATGTTCTTCAATACGACAGCATGTCTTGGATCGGTATTCGTTTCATACATAACTTATCGGTCATTTATTCCACGAGTGCAATATAATCCCAGCCCAGTGAACAATACCGTTGTAAAATCCTATCTCAAAAAATTTCCGAATTGTACTGCTATCATTGTGATTACTATTTTAATGATCATGATTATTATTATTATGATCACTGCTGTTGTTACGATTATTACTTGAACACGAGGGACCCATACAATAAAACTAGCATTGATTACGATCTAGTTAATGTGCAAGGAAATTTATAATGGATTGAAAGAAAACAATCTTTGACGACTGCATGTGTCGGTTTGGTACGATGGTACGATACATTTACAGCTTGAATGTATGACTTTATGACAATGACTTTCTTTATGCATTTCTGCATCTATCTAATCATTCGGAACCGTGAATAAGCGGCGTCATCACATCATCAGGATATACCGCTGCAACAGTGTCAATGAGCCATGAAAGTAATAACAGTGATTGCGAAATTCGTGGTAGAAAGATAATTACTTATACACACCGAAATTACATGATCATGCACACACACTGTACACATGTTTTTTTCTCAACTATTGGCACGATTTCTTTTGACCCTAGAAAAACCATGTGTTGTGTATGTTAGCATTGCCCATGTATTCAAAATAAATGTGAAGTTTCTTCAGAACATGATATAGTTTTTGTAGCATATTCTCGTGGATTTGGATGACACATACAGTGACTATTATTTTAAGTTCACCGATCATCAGGCAGCCTTCGGGCCACTCTTTCTCATAAAAATCCAAAATCACAAGAATTTATTTCGAGTGATAACGAAGATGATTGACATAATGCAAATT
>JAQFXM010001241.1:0-34404 GCA_034693345.1 Entomobrya multifasciata
CAAGTGGTTTTCGAGATATCGTGTTTACAGACAGACAGACAGGATGTTCAAATCATTAACTACCTCTTATGCGATTTCATCGCTTTCGGTAGTTAATAAAATATGCAAAAAAGAATCGAGTCTGAAAAATTCTCAAATAATAGTCTTCACGAGAAAAAAAACCATCCATCATGTCATGTGGTCCATGTCAATTTGGATAAATGTATGTTTGCAAGATATGCGTAAATAAAGATGACAACTTTTATTCCATTCAATTATTGTGAATAAAAGGAATGCAGGAAAAAATTCCCAAGTAAGAATAATCTGTCCCAGATGATTTTTTCTAAAAAAATGGAGCGTGCTCGACTTACATTTTTTAGAGAAAAAAAAACACGCAATTTCTTTACGCTTTCTCCTTTATTAATAATGAAAACCCCTGAAATCCATCTTGAATAAATCCTCTAGAGAAAAAAAGATAAATACTTGAGGAGGATAAGAAAACGACGATGATGAAGGAGAAAACGTACATTTTGTGCTTGCAGACCAAGCTCTGCAGATTTTCTTTCTAGTTTGAGTATGTCTTTTTCAGGCTGCTTTTCTTTGAATCCCCATCCCGTCTCTTCCTATTTCTTTTTACCTATTTTATGTTTTTTGGAACAAATCCTCCAACTGTGATATAACATGTATCATAAGAAGGTATATTATTCTGAATACAACAAAATAAAATGGCATCATTGTTGTTGTTACTGATCTGGTGGTGGTGAAAGTGGGAGAAAGTGAGCAAACGAGAGTGTATTGTGAGTAGTGAGCATTCCAAAGAAAGAGTACATCATGGAACTTACCTTGGAATCAAAATTGTCCAGCTTAACGACAAAATGAGTATAAATACATTGTTGTAAAGAAAGGAACACAACTATGTACATAACACAAATAAAAATCTGTTTTTGTCATCAACCTGTCAGGCAAACCTAATATCTCATACAATACAATATCCAACTCTTCAATACTAAATATTTGATAGAATAATATGTCTAGTAGTATACATATATATGCATGCATGTCAACAGGCCCACAAATCAGAGATTGATCTGTAAATATATTGAGAAATAACTAGCAAATATTAAAATACTTATTTGAAAAGTTCTGAACTTGTTCTTGCGGATCTTGCCCAATTTTCATTGCTGGGAACTTGTAAAAGTTATTGAAATGGTGCATGTGTTCATGTATATTTATGGCTACCCTCAACAGAAAAAACAAACAAAAGCGAACGAAGTCATTTCCGAGCAATCGGCAATCTAATTCACTTCTAAGTTGAAATGTTGAAAATTCCGAAATATATATTGGGATTTTATAGCAGATTTTTCAGATATTTGTTTTGTATCGGTATACGTTTTATAATCAGCCAGCATACATTTACGCTGATGTATGACCATTCCGTTGTTACAAATGAGAATTGTAAACACAGCACAAGTGGCTTTATAAAATCCAATTAGAAATATATTTTGTGTTTGTTTGACTTATGAATGATTTATTTTCACCGGGTACATCCTGACGCTTAGTTGCTGCAAAATTGTATGAGATGCATTTTTGTTTGCAATTAAGAATATTATATTTTAATGTCAATAGAACTTGTGAATTTATTTTTCCAAGGAAGTTGATGAAAAGCAGAAAGTTTAAATTTGATAAATTATTTGATAAAATGAAACGAGATGAAACATCAAAATTCTTTAGAGGAAATGACTAAAATAAGCCACACACTCATAATGATTTGACTATTAAACATTAAAACTAAAATGCTTTACTTCGAAATATGATTAATAATGCTTACAACTTGAAACTTTGAATGGACATATGTATGTCTTACTCTGTAAATGTTCTCAAAAGCTTTAGAAATTGAAAAAAACGAAATGATTCTAAAAATCAAAACTCCGAAAAGCTTCTTAAATTTTTTTCAAGTAGTATACTGTAGTAAGTAGTATTTGTTGAAATTGGGTAGGCTGTCTGCATTCAGTCATTCCCCTTAATTTAGTTTACATGCAAATGATTTTCTAAGTTTTTAAAAAACTCAGAATTACATAAAGTATAATATCAAAAGTTCGCACATAATATAACTGGTAATCTCCATCATGTAAACTTTGAGATGGAGAATGGAGATATGCATAATGGTATCATTTCATCTCAAGAAATCCCTTAGGTGAAATATACAATTTAACTCTAGATACATTTTCTCGTTACTCGACTGGGCTGGAAAATGAAATGCGAAACCACTATTCAATTGTTTAAAAATACGGCATTTTCTAGTTCTTTTGCGGCTCTAAATCAAAAGACATTCACCCATTTAAAATTATTTGGGATTCTTATCAGAATTAATTGACTGAACTAGTTCAATATATATATTTCTTAATTATTAAATTACATTAGACACATAGATACATGATATATGTAGGAAGAATATGCTTAATTAATAGCAAATGACTTAATTTGGTTTGTTCCCTATAAAAAATTTCATCCTCTTATAATGAAATGTTGATAACGATAGTACAATTGAAATCAACAAAGTATCCTCCAACTAGAGAAGAGGGAAAACAGTAAAAAAGTTAAATTGAAATCATCCTATTTTCATCTAATCTTCTTTCTGTGCTTTGCTGGTTCATATGTATGTACATATGTACCTATACAAGTGCGGATTTTATTGGAGGAAAAGTTTTGTAATCGACTTTCGGAGAAAATTCTCGTAAAAATCAGTTAGGTAGTTGTTCCTACTCGAAATACGTTTTTATATACTACGGCTAATAAAGGCTCATTGTGTATATCCAACACTGTAAGCATCTTTTCCCTCTAATTACACTCATAGACATAACTGACGATGAGAGAATTAAAAACGTATCCAAACTATTTATACTTAAGTACTCTTTAATGAAGGAATTCTGAAGGTACTAACATTTTATTTGTTCGTTCCCTGAGTCATTCATTATTATATATTACTCAGCCAAGCAGAGTCAAGTAGACAGACTACTTTTTCTGAGAAAATTGAATCAATGCGGATGAAGTAACAGTGCAGGTTGGGGAATGGCTAAGCTGAAAATTTAGATGAAAGATACTGTTTTTAACCGTTTTGGATGCTGCAAAAGAAATCATAACAATTTTTCTGAATGTGTAATTGAATTGGGATCATCATTTACATTATTGTTTAGTAACATATGCGTGCGACCTGAGGACAGATATGCTTGCGTTTTTAAGCATTACGGTGAATTGTAACCCAAGCACACATGTTAATTCGGGGGGATAATTATAATTTCTTCAAATTTCATCTTGTTTTCGGCTTAGACATAGCGCAACCTGCATTGTAAGACAAAAGCTATTCACGACCTTCTAATTGGTAACCGTTTCGTTTATATATTAATCCTTTATTTACGATTCTTTCTACTTTATTTCAATTTTAGGTATCATTAAATTCATTTAAATCGAAATTCAAGTGGATCAAGATTTCAATTGAAGTATACTTCCTTTATAGCGTTCAATTTAAAAAACCAACACAAACAAAATAAAAATAAAACTTACCTATATAAAATTTAAAAGTTTCTTCACGTCAAAGATTTTACTGATGATAATATTTAGTATATTCTCTTTGTATAATTCATCATTGAATTCATGTATACCCATGTCATGCGCTGACTTTTGCAGCTTAACATAATGCATACCATAGCGTATTTTTTATAATTCAATTTTATTGGATTTATTTTTATACCATGTAACGAGTTATGCGAATTAGAACATTTGGATTAAACATATATTGTATTTTTATTTGTTTGTTTCAGATTCATTTGCAACTTCAAATTGTACAAGAAGAGCTAGCCCAGTTAAATAGCCAACTGGAAGCTCAAGGAATAATTCTCTCTGATGAAGAGTATGGCTTCTTAACTGGAAGCAGTGGACGTCGAATTATATCGTCCCTGTCACAACAACAGCAACAACTATTTGTTGACAGTGGCGCTGGAGGACAATACCATCATCAACACTACCATCAACACCACCACGGTCATCATCCCCAACATCACCACTACCATCACCACCTTCCAGTTTCCCAAGAGCAAACTTCATCAACGGGAATCGAGGAGCCAACTCCATCCACTTCACAGTCCACATCCACAGATCTCAGTCCTGCTGGGCAAATTGAACTTCAGAACAGACTCAAGTCGCTTAAAAATGAGTTTGCTCAGTTAATCGGAGAGCTGAGAAGACGGTCCTCTATCGTCGAAGGAATCGCAATGTCCTTTGAGGTACGTACGTGTGTATCAAAACACAATACATTATCAATTACTCGCTTCGTTTAATTGGTTGGTGTACTGTTGATTCACTGACAGTCTGTTTTCCTTTCCGGTGTTTTATTTCCAAATGCATTTCACCCCAATTTTTATCTACTTGGAAGGTGTTTATGATGAAACGTAGAGATAAACATGTTTTTCCAACTCGATGTGGATTTTGTTTTTTCCGTTTCAAGCAAGTTTAAATAGTATTGAAAAGTGAAAGTGTATCGAAGGGAACTGATAGGGAAGGAAGTAAATGGATATGTGTATTATATTAGGTATTTACTTTTAAAAGGAAAGTATATTGTAAATTGTAAACTTTATATTTGACGACAAGAGGATACGAAGAACGTGTTGTTTTGCTTGTTTCCTGTGTACCTACACTGCACACTATACATTCACAAACAACTCTTCTCTACAGCAAATTGACCTGAAACTTACCAAAGTTTAGTTGAAGTGGAAAAAAGGGAGAAAAGCAAGTTGATTTTTTTCGGTTTCTCTTTTTATCCTTAAACTTTTATAGTGTTATTTATCGGTAGAAACATCCAAGTAGAAAGAAAGTTGTACAAATTGGTTGTGATGTGAGTAAGTTTTTTTTTAGAATTTCACCAGAAAGTAATATTAGAATTTTACAGAGTAAGTGTACTTGTGTATAGAGTATGGACATTATGTGAGATACACCAGGTGCACAAGTTGTTGCTATGTTGTTTTATGGATGATCCATTTTACGTTCAAGTGAGGTTAAAATAGTCTCTTTACAGGATGTGCTCCGAACTGCCCCAATGTTTTGTTTTTTCTTCAGAAAAACTGACGATGGGTTGGGTGGAAGCAGTATACTGGAAAGATTCACTGAGTGAAAACTATTAACACGATTGGAGTAAGCTGTGTGAAGTCAAGTCGGCAAATCGGTGAAATCCATTTTTGTACCTAGAAAAGCAGAAAACTTCTGCTGAAAAAAATGGAAGAAACAATATTGAATAAAATTGAGAAAACTGTTAATTTTGTACTATCAAGTAATATTAGTACCATGCATGCTATTTTTACTGGCTGAATCGACTAGAATTACATGAAAAGAATTTTTCTCAATTTGCATTTGTTTCAGACAAGCGTTTAGTTTTTTTTTCAAGTCGGAAACTAAATGCTTCTTTCATTCGACAGGTATCTGGAACTACAAAAGGAAATGTATGAACGTATTTACATGGCAATAGGCCAAAAAAAACTAGGTTTCTTACTACCAATTTTTTCGTCGTTTGTAACGTTTTTTTGCTTCAGGAAATAAAAGCGGTGCTTCTTTATTCCTTACATTTTATATCATGATTCATGATCATCATCATATCCTTTTGCTTTTGCTAAAGCGTCTGTCGACTTTTCACATGCACTCATATATGTACATGCCGACAGAAGAGGGAAAAAAGGAAGAAAACTGGAAGCAGCAGTCAGAAGAAGATGTAGATAGGAAATTACTTGTTTTCTTTTCTTTTTTTTGCTGTTAGTGTTGTTATTTTTCCTTCTTTGGTGAAAATACTTAGACTCTGTTTGCATTTTCTTTTTCGTCTGTGTGTGGGGAAAAGCAATAGACAGGTTTTTGTGTCTTATGGTTTTTGCGGTCATGTTGAATTTTACATGAGAGTTGTTCCTCAATGCGGAAAAAAACATTTCATGCTATTTTTTGTTGTCGAATGGGAAAGAAAACTGTTGTTGATGTGTCCTTCTATTTATCTCCGCCGCAGTATTTGTTCTTTAGTCTTAAAACATTACTTTAACATTAAGGAAAGACGAAAGTTGTTGAAATAACGAATTATTCACTTAAATTGATACAATTAAATTACAATTGTAGTTAGATAGGAAATAGGTATTTAAAGCTTAAACATTGGGCATAGAACTCAGTTCTACACAAAAATTGCAAAAATTGACAAGAAGGGTTCCGTAATCTTAAAAAATAAGCCAGTGGAAAACCTATATATAGGTTGACATATATGTCAATCATGTTTGTTCGTGAAACATAACAATTTATCAGAGACATGAAAGATTACATATTATACTAGTTATTAGTTCAGTCGCAGACGTGAATGGTATCTAGAAATGCAAAGAATTTTGATAATGATGCATGCCTAATGCAGTTCATAGATGTTACTTTAGCACGCAATTATGGATAACAAACAAGACTACAATGTGTGCTAGAATGGAGTACAAATAGATGTTCAAAAACTTATAATTTTTCATACAATTGAAAGAGAATAATGTATGAAGTCTCAAATTACAATCTAACAGTACAAAATAATCAGTTTTCGACCTGAATTTTCCTACAAATTTTCCATGTCCGGAATAAAATTTCTCGCCATTTTTAGTCTTTGCCTTTAATTCAAATAAATAAAACAGAGAGTGCACCAACAAGATCATCCTTTCTTGTCAATAACCTTAATGATACCCTCATAATCTTACCCCACACCAGAGATATATACAAAAATCGTCCGTTGCCCTATTTTGTTAACGAAACGACTCCAATGGATAATTTCAACAAATTGGAAGTCGTTATTTGTTCACAAGTAGCACTACAATTTGGGCATGCACTAGGCTGCAATTTTCCATCTGCCTAGTAAATTTTAATGACTTCATAGCACAGAATCATCAGCATCTCTCTTAGGAATAATGCTAATGATTTGGGAAAATGGGAAAACGAATATCGTGTTGACAACATCACATCACCCTTGCAAACAACTAAGGTAGAGTAAGGAATAATAAGTAGGAACATTTCACATGTAGAATATCATCATGCAGGTACGCAGCAGCAGGTACACAACCGCTCTTACGCTTTGCTGGCAGAAAGTACAATCATTACAGGGACCTACTGTTATTGGTGCCATTTTCATCAACATTGTTATCCATTGTTATCGGTGTTATTGTTGCTTTATCACTGCCATAATAATAACAGTGATTGTACGTGATGCTGGATCAGAATCTTTCTACATTCACGTCATTCTCTCATAAGGTTCTTGTCTCTTGTTGATTTGCTCGTTAAATTTTAAGGTTGTCTAAAAGCAACGGTAACACCGCCATGCCTTGTTCCATGTGTTTACAAATAACTGACTGTTTGTTCTCATTATGCAGCGAAAGTATCCCTTCATCCATTCTCGTAATTGTAGGATGATGATTAGGCCATCAATAGAAGCAAATAGAAGTTTCACAAGCATTTTGTAATGGTAACCATTGGTAAAACAGCTTTGCATAGAAATTGCTGATGCAACAGAAAATGCGACAATTTTGTTCATTACAAACTTATTATCAACGACTTATTATTTACAAAAATGCTGATAGCTAATTTCAATAGAATGATATACAAAAGTAAAATTAGATGCATTCAAAATATCATATCATGAAGAGTTAAAATTTGTACACATAGAAAGCTGACGACGCTACAAATTAAAGGGTAATAATGTCACTATTATAATGGGAAAGGAATCCGAGAAATATTGTGACGCAAACAGTTTTTCAGTGGAGAACATTATTTGTCTTGTGATGATGAACTGTCATGCTACCGGTTATTTGCTGACATGACACAAAATTTTAACATTTATGTAACCATGCTTTACCACAACCATAAACCCTTTTCTACCATATTTTATATGCATACACAAATATTTTGGATTTATTATTTCAAAGGACTATGAAATTAACTGGAGTCATTTGATTTATGTTTATGTACAGGACGCAGAAAACGAGGAGGAATACAGAAAACCTCGCAAACGAGCCTTGTCCGTAGTTTCCATGACACGGCGTTCCAGTATATTTTCAAGTCGTTCCAATGCCACTCCAGACTCACCCTGCTATTCATCCGACGATGAGTTACCCTCTAGTCCTCAAACTGACTCGAGACATCAGCCACAATCCACGGGATCTGGGCAAATAGCAACGTCGGCATCTTCCTCATCAACAGGATACCCAACTCCGACCCCAAACATTCGTCACAGCACTTCGCCCATGAGAACCACAGCAGTATAAACTGAAAGATCACATTTTTCATGTGCACAAAAAAAGAGAGAAAGTGGTCGTGAAATCATCTTATCCTTCTCAACAGAAAGGGCATCAACTTTATTTCGTGTGCTTGGCACTTAACATTTGACAGTTAATCAACAACATGCATCCAGCAGCAAACCAACTAGGTTTACCATTTCCCAGCTTAACAAGCTTTATTTCTTCTATCAAAATATAAAATGTGCCAACTGCCAACCAACTCAACAAACCTCTACATCCTTCGTCTATAAATGGAATTGAAAACATTTCATACAAACATTTTCTTAAGGGCGTGCATAAATTTTATTTTATTTTTCATGCTTACGCGCATTCCCATTTTGCGCTATTTTTTTCTCTCTCTCTTTTACTCTTGCTGTCACGGTTTATTTTTTATCATGACTCTTCCACCTTCACGTTGATTATGATTATGATGAGATTTATGTATAAGTAAAGTGTAAAATGAGACAAAATGGAGAAGGAGCATGTTTTTAAGGATTTTTTATTTTGTTGGTTTGCTTTACCTATCCAATAACCATTCAAGAATAGTGGGGAAAGTCTTCCTCCACCTCCATACCACTCAAAAACCCAACTCTCTTTCTCTCTCTCTCTCTCTCTCCATCCAGTGTTAGCTATAGTCTTGTTTGCGAAATTATGGAGCCTTTCTCTGCTTTTAGCAGAGAATCTCTTGAGAATTAAGAGATTAGATGGAAAAGTGGTGGTCTTGGTGGTGGCGGCGGTGGTATTTTCAAGGATTTATTTCAAGTACAGCAAGTGGGGGAAAATGAGGGAGGATGAGAGGAGGACTAACTTGCACTAGTATGGAAAATAAATAAATAACATATATAAATACACTCTCGACTGAAATCAGACACGAGTAGTCATAGTGCAAGTGGGGTAGTCAGTGTATAACAAACAACTAAGTTTTCTACAAGTATTTACATAGTTGGTTATTCATGCTTTCAGATTTCATCTCTCAGTTCACTCTCTAAGTCAACATGTTCTCTACAAAGTAGTCGTAGAGGTGGAGAAAGTGGAAAAAAAGGGAGGTGGGTGATGGGATGGAAGTAAGTGGAAGGCTTACGTTGCCTTAGCGGATATTTATGAAAGATTGGAATGAAGTAATGTTTACTTTTTTCGATGAACAGTGAACATCCCTTGTTCGTCATCGTCACACACTAACACAGACTTGCTATTTTGCCACCTTGCTAAAACAAATTAAACTAGTTTTTAAGCTAACTTAAAAATCATCAAACAACAACATGGTATCATCCTTTGTGCATACAACGATGATGATGATGTGTCTGTGAAACAGAGAGAAAGAGTGCGTATCATACTACCTTGTTAATGTGATGATGAAATTGATAGTGTCTTTTGTTCAAGCAAGTTCATCAAGAGAAAACGAGATTAAATTCAATTTTCCTAATGAGAAAACAATGTATACAAAATACATTCATACTTTCTCCTCTCCATGTTCATACAAATACAAGATTGCCACACAAAGTACGTTTGTATACCTTGCAACATATGAAAATATTTAATCTTGCCAAATTAAATTATAGTAAATCAATGTTGATTAAATCAGCCCTTCTTTTGAACGTGTTTAGTCACTAAGAAAAAATATAGTTTACTTGCAACAGTTGCAATGTGTATGGCTACTTGATAAATTACAATTAGGATATTATGCGAAAATTAAGATAGCCAGCTTAAAAAGTGGAGTTCCGTACCTATTTCAATTTTAGACACAAAAACAATTAGGTAAGTAAAAAATAAAGATGTTTGTTGTTATGTGTAGGAGGAAAGCATTCAGGTATTTATTTAGATGTGCTGTATTCAGTATTATAAAATGTTGTGCAGGACTTTCATTTAGTTATTATGAAATATGTCATGCCTATTATTAATGTGTAATGATATAGTTTTATAAAAATATTAATTAGTCTGAAGTACGAGTATTCAACAATATTGTGTTCTATATTTATGTGGCTTTACACAAGTACTGTAAATAAAGTTGCTGATAAGGCAAAGTTGTTTGTTCCTTTGAATCTTGCCCAAAAATGGAAAACCCACAATGCTTGCAGTATGGGAACTTCACCACGTTCTTATTCCGCGAAACAATTTAATTTGATATCACGTTTTCAAAATTTGAGTACTTTGCGTACAGTGTACAAACATTTAAATTTGGCAATTTTAACTCAAGAATTAGCATGTCATGTTCGTGCAACATGGATTTAGAAGGCGACTTTACTCTCTGTTATAAATACAGGTTCATTTATATTTGTAAAAATTAAGCAAGGTTGTTGATGTACATCAGGTATAAATGGATTAAATGTTTTGAGCGAATTTGTTTTTGTATATGTGCAAAGTAATTAATTTCATTGTGTGAATGTGTGTACACAGTATATTTTTAGTGGAAATAATGTAGATCTATTTAAAGTGTAGTGTACATAATTTACGGCAATATTGATGAAATATTCATTATTGCCAAAAGAAATGATCGCAAAGGTGCTCTAAGTATTAGGTTTGCTGGTGGACAGATTGAAGATTCCCCAGTTCTCAATCAAGGTTCTAAGGTGAATAAAAAATAACTGTATTTGTTGTCAACTAAACAAAGTAACCGTTTAACTGTCTGTTTTTATACCTATATTAATAATAATATATGATGACTCAACCGTAAACTTGAAATCTAAAAAAGGGTATTCAGGTAATCATTGTAGTTGGAGTATATTTAGACATATTATATTGCTGCTTAATATTTGTACATATTTTAATGAGAAACTACCCTATTAACCAGTCTAACCGTAAAATACATAGCTCCATTTAAAATACGAAAAATTGCTTTCATTAAAATGTACACACAAACAATATCCAAGATGCATATACATATATGTCTCCATATTTTTAAAAACCTGTCAGTCGTTTAAGTAAATATACAACTACTACCCTTGCGATAGTGCAATATACAATATATTTATGTTTAATGTATTCCACATTCAAAAAGGTATAACTGAAATTAGTAGAAAACTACCTTGTAATGTAATCACACATAATAATTTTTACGTCTCTCTGATCTGGAAACGCTTATTCATGACCTACACTATACTCACTATTACCATTTGTTAGAGTTTTGTTTAATAAAACAATTTACAACAATATGATATTATAAAGATAATTATTAAGTACAGTATAAACATTTTAAAATAATGGCCCTTACAGAGAAAAAACATTATATATAATGATCAGTGATGCGTATTAATCATGTGTGTAAATGTACATCTTTGAGAATGACCTATGACCTATTATATAAAACACACAAACATGGTATTAGAATAAATCGGACAGAAATATTAAGTAAGAAATATTTATGCGCTTCCCTAGGCCAATTTATCATTGCTTCTTTCTGTAAATTCAAATCATTATCAACTAAATAAAATTCGTTTCTTCTAAAACAGTTAAATTAAATGGTAATAACAATACAAATATTTCAATACCAAAACCCATTTGCCCCCAATGTGAAAACTTGAGCTAATAAATTGAATTTTTTGTAATATTGTTGTACGTCGAAAGTTCATTAATAAATTATAAATGTAAGTGTAAGCATTATTGATCAATGTTAAAATTTTAGTAAAGTTCTCAAACGTAATTCAGTAAAAACATCTCTAATTGAAAAAAATATCCTCTCTTCATGTAAACCCATTTTTATCCAACAGCTCAAAACTGTGAATACATTTAAAAATGAAACAAAAACAATGTGAAACCTGACGTGTAAAAAATAAAAGATATGATGATAAATTAATACTAACTGCGTACATTTTTAGTATCAAAAGGATACACTGTCGCTGTATAAAAGATAAGCATAAAAATGACCAAAAAAGGAAGAAAAAAAGTATATCGACGAGGATGGGATTCGAACCCACGCGGGCAGAGCCCATTTGATTAGCAGTCAAACACCTTAACCTCTCGGTCACCTCGTCCTTGTTGAAGATCTGTTGAGAAATACGGCCTCATGGTAATGCGCAATGTTTTTCACCACTAATTATCAATCATAACTGACTTACAGAGTGTAATGATTAGTAGACAATAGTGTCATTAAATAAATTTCATTAAAAATATTTGCAGTAATTTTTCTACACATACTTTGCATTGTTGCTAGTCAATACTACTCATATAGCTGGCCATTGGTCAAGTATTTGAAGTTGATTTTTTGCTATTTTAGTTAACAAAAAACCATGAATGACAGCATGAACTATTACAGCACAGAGCAAAGGAATAACAACTAACAACAGAGGCAACTGGAGATTGAACATGGTTTTCATGAAGATATCAAAACATTATTATTTTGTTTGCAATGTAGTCATAATCTTATCGTATTTTAATGCTTAGACCATTCTCTTATCATATTACATGAATGAGCAAGTTGCTACTTGCAACATAATTGGTAGCTTGATCTGTGATTTCAGTGTTGTATTAATGCAATGCAATGCATACATTATCACAGTCACAAGTCACAACATTATCTAATGCTGTTTTATTACCAAGCGACAATTAAACAGTTAGTTATAATCATTCAAGAAAACGGAATTTAGCCACTTTGAAGGTTATTGTAAAACTGTTATTATTATGCATGTGGGATGCTTTTAATTGAATGCAAATCCGTGCGAATTTATAATTCAATTAGTATGTGACCATGTTTTACTGACTCAAAATTAAAACTCACATTCCATCTCTCATAAAGTCATACATTTCTTCAATGCTATTTTTCATGTTGGGAATGCCTGTAACCACTTCGTTCAGTAATTCGATTAATCGATCAACTGTCAATAATTTTAACAACTTTAATTGTAAAGGGAAAGGCAGTATAAGTTTTTGTTTATTAATGAATCCGACCGTAATCATTAGTTCATTTCAAAGGTCGAAAAATTGTTCACAATTTTATTACAAAATTTGTTTCAAAAAAATTATGCATCACAGTTACAATAATTGTAACAGAAAAAACGAACTTTAGTGTTCGTTGAATTTTATCCCTCCAGCTTCACCCTATGTGCAAATTATTTTTGTTTCTCTTCCTCTCGTACAGTTTGGTCCTTTCCACAATGCTCCTCTGTTCTTAACATTTTCAAAGTGCAAGGCGTTTTAAAATGATGATTCTGCTTTGCAGTTTCCACAACGAAGTGATTCTTCATGTCCGTAATTTGACTAAAATGTCTGAGACGAAACAACTTCTTGAATTCCATTCGGATTACACGTCTTGGCAAGCGCATATGTAGAACGGGTAAATAAATATTCGTCATGAGAAGGGCATCTTGAAACGAAATCGTAGTTGGTGTTAGCTCCAGCTTTCCATCTTTATGATTCCTGTGGCCTTCCGGTGAAGGGATTACTTCAGACATGAGCTTGGGACGAGCTGGAAACAGATTCCATTGTGATCCCATTTTAGAATCTATCATGAACTGAGTCAGGTTGATTTCAAACTTTACTCTGGGTCTTCTTTTCTGGCCAGTTTTGTCCATAACCTCGATATTACATACATTTATGTTCACGATCAAGTGCATCGAACTAAAAGTTTAAAAAGTACAATTGTAAAAATAAATACAAAATTAAATAGTTTAGAATTTTACAAATCATTGAATTTAGTGTATATTTAAAAATCAGCGACCTACCGATTTAACAAGATGTCTACCACAAAAACAGAGTCCGGGTGGCTTTCCAGTAAATCCGAAAAATGACGTATTGCTTCATTGCTCCACTTTGCCCCAAGTGGTGAGACACCATACAAGGAGCATGTTATAGCCTGTAAATTCCAAAAAATCCAATATCAGCATAATAAATCTTTTTCCAAACATTTATGTCATTTTAACCGAAAATTCAATGCTAATAGTATTTTAATTACCATTGGTGAAATACAATTGAACGGTCGTGGCAAAGGACACATGAAATGTCCCGATATCTCCAAGCGGAAACCGAAGTCCAATAACTGGACAATGTAAATACATTGTGATGAATCTATTTCTTCAACCATTCCCCGGCGTACTTCGTAACTATAACTGCTGTCAGAATTTTTTTCAGTCATGCACTTGACTAATACAAGTTGACCAACAACAAATGTTCCTGGACTTTCTTTTTCATCTTCCTTCTTCTGGTCTGCACGATCCTTGTATTTGTCATGGTACATGTTGTAAAATATACCAAGGAGTATGTGCAGATTACGATGAGCTTCTAAAGCTGATCGGAAGGGTGGAAAATATTTTTTCCAATTTGTTCTTTTAAAACAATAGTTCACGTCCTCCAGCAGTACATGAAATTTCCTTGGATTATACGACTTGTGTGGATTTCTGATGATCAGCCCTCTTCTTGGATGTGCAACTTTTCTTAGATGTACTTTGGACAGATCTGCTTGTTTAGTTATAACATGCACGTCATCTAAATGTAAAAAATAACATGAAATTCCAATTATTTCCAATTTCCAATCAAGTTGATGATAACAAATAAAAAATAATGGTGAACTTTGCTTGTTGATTGCTACTGTATTTTTACCTGAATCGAGAATTTTTTGTAGTTGCTTCACAACAGCTTGTGGGTTGCATAGCCATGACCCTCGGATTTTGGATTTCCATGTTCCCAGGAGATTTGAGTGCAATGACTGGGACTGCTTCTCTTCTGATGACCCACCCACAAAAGGATGTTCTTTTCCTCCTTTAGGTTTAATAGTAAGAAATTTCATCTTCTTGGAAACCATTTTTACAATTAGGTGAAAAAAAGTTCAACTTATTTAATTACTGCAAAATAGTTTGAGTGACTTGACTCGGCAATCGCTACTTTAAAAATGAATTCAAACCGAAACGAAAACTTCAGGAAACCCATAAAATAAATCGTCATTATGTAGTGCATAATATGTCATGATTTTAAGCGATTTTCAAAATTGAAAATATTCAGATTTGCAGTTGCATGATAAACAAAACATTATAATTTTTTGTGATTTCATATTTAGCATTTTTTCTGTAAATGATTTAATCTATATCCTTACAAGTAGCTTAGTTTTTCTATTAGCATTCATCACTAAATGTTAATTGTCAATGCATTTAAAATAAACTATATGTGAAACATGTATTATGATTTAATATTTGAACGTTTTCCAAAAAAATGTGTCGCATTAAAAGTTTGTTAGTTAGTTGATTTACAAGTTTAAGAATGTAGTACGAATAAAATAACAAGGACATATTACCAATTTACCATTGCAATAAAGGACAGCAATAAATGCAAGTACAATGTTCAATACTTTTATTTACCCAATAACTTTAATTGTGCCTTTGTATCCTAAATAAATAAAAATTGCTCAAAGATCATCATTTTATTGCATTGCTCCCAGTATATTTTCCTATCAAAGTTGTGAAACAAATCAGGACATAGCTGAAATCTTGAATTTTCCTTTTTGAATTAAGGGCGTCTTCTGATTTGCAGGTACATATTATATTACTGGCAGACAGTTTGCTTCCAAGTAAAGATTAAGCTGGTAAAACTGTTTTCACTTTGCATGACAAATAAGTTAATTATTCATTAAAAATTATTCTCAACTATAATTATTTTCCAGAAATGGAAGTGGACGTAAAAGAAGAGGCAGAGGACGTGGACCTAAAGTTAGAGCCAGTGGAAGTACTAAGTACATCTTCTTCAGGTCAAAATGAGCAAATGGAGGCTGATCTAAACCATTTGTTTGATGAGGCAATGGTTTGAATACATAAATTATGTATATTATAATGTTGAATTAAATAGGTATAAATTATCGCATGTATTTTTAAATTTTAGCAGCTGAATACAGAAAAGATGATAGGAATGGTGGAATATTTGGTTGTGGAAGGAAATCCAAGTGATGGCACCCCCGAGTTAAAACTAGAGACAGTCAACGTAGTTGATACAACAGACATAAAGAAGTCTAAATACTTGAATGCAAAAACTATAAAGCTTTTGAAAGACAATCATGTTTGCACCTCGAAGTGTTTTCCTACCCGAAAATATCCGCAATTTAAAAAGAATGTAAAAACTGGCAAGAAGGAAATGTTGGTATGTGTGCAATGTGTGTTGGAATGTCCAAAAGGGAACGGAAAAAAGTCGCTTCTGGACTTAAACTCTCTTTCAACTAAATGCAGAAGAAAAGTCATCAAAACTTTGACTAAAGAACTTAAATGTGATTCTATCGACAAACCTAGCAATGAGAAGCCAATAACAGTGGAAGCATCCCAGGAATTAAATCAAGAAGCAGTGTATGATGAAATAGCCAGTGAACGCTATAGAATGCAAGAGGAGGAGAAACTTTGGAATGATTTTTTTGAGAAACAAGACAAAGGTCAAGGTAGGGATTTTTTGGAGGTAGGTTTAAAGTGGTTTACTAGGTCAAGTACAAATGTCCTCTCCCTGTAAAGCTGTGCTTATCTTAAAAAAGCAGCTAGTTTACTATGCATAATAGTTATTTCATGGGTTAATGAAAAATTGCTCTGAATGGTTCCAAGGTGATGAGTGCCGCGCTGGGCAAACAACTATCCTGGGGATCCCGTGTTCCATGTCGTTTTTGTACCAAAGTTTTGCCCCTTTGGTTGCACAGGTGCCACGTGCGATTTTTTCATGATCCGTCTAAGATGAACGTGTGTACCCGGTGCACCAGACGTTACAGTACGGCATTTCTATTGCACCGTCATTTAAGGCCGGCTCACAGTCGTTACGTTCGATACTGTGTAGAATGTAGGCTGGTGAGTTTACTTACGATTCCATAATGTTTTAAATGTTTTATTTTCCGGTACATATTTTGTACTTAAACATTTTCTTGATTGCCTTGATTTTCTTTAGCCGTATTTCCTAAAAGAGATGTTTGTATTAAAAAGGAGGTATAATGATAAGAAACAAGAGGAAACCATGGGTCATGTCACCACCAGCGACAGATTGGGTGAGAAGAGTGAAGAAAACAATAACACGGTAAATAAAACGATTCAAGTCCAAGATTGCGTTTGTGAGAATAGTTTGTGAAGGAATCGAAATAAAAAGAACATATGAATGAAGGAATTTTTTAGTGAATGAGTACCATTTTATGTTTTAATTTATCCCCAGTCTATCTCACTTCAATGATACAATGAACGTATCTTCGCCAAAATTCAAAGTATATTATTTCTTTTCATAATACTACGAACTATAAATCTTAAAATACTGCAATATGATTTGCTTGAATTTACTGACGATAATAAAACTACCTATTATTGATGTTAACGAGAACGTAAAAAATATATAAAATTTCGTTTTTAACAGGTATCGAAAGATATAAAATAAATTGACTTCAAATCATAAAAAAACATCAATATTAATCCATAAATTAACGTACATATATCATTCAAATCTACATAATGACTCATTCATATTTCATGTACAGCAAATAATTAATTATACATAAGTAAAGCTTTTCATCACATCAGGCAGAGCTTGGATCCATGGGTTCATCCCCTGAAGTCGGTTCAATGTTTACAGTGGTTTGTCTCTCTGCAGCAGCGAGTGCCCTGAGGTACATCTCTGCCAGCAACTCTGGCTTTGTTTTAGAGATCAGTTGAAATGAAGGGGTTTTGTAGACCTGCTCCTTGTGACTGGAATACAAAAAAAACCTTTCGGTTACGTTCCAGCAAAATAACTACGAATAAAATTTGCATAAATGAATCAGGACACACTTACATCTCAATAAATTCCATTGCCATTTCTTTCAACAACTTAGCCTGAAACACGTCACCCATTACTAGGATGTCTGCTGCATTTTCTACAGTAATACTTTCTCCAATCGCGTGTTCACAGTCCTCCTTCAATTCATCCAAACCATATTTTTCTGCCGCTTGAAGTAGGTCAACAGCTCGCTTTTTCAAAAGTTCCTTTTCTTCAGTATCACCAGTATAGATGTGATCTAATAATATCTGAACGACTTCAGCATCAAAATCATGCATGAATATTTTGGTAATCTCACTGTCACGACAACCGTCCACGATAAGAAAGTTCGCTAAAACTGGGCTTCGAGCTATTAAAGTACAAGATACCATGAATTTAAAAAACCAAAATAAAATTAGCCAAGTAAATCACAAGTTCAATATCGAAATAATTGGGGACGATAAATAGGTTGAAAACATATTTTTTAAACTATACGTTCAACAAACCTGCAAGAATGGCTTTGTGAGCCTGAAACACTCCATCATTAGCTTCTATCTCTACATCCGTGTGAAGCGAATTCCTCAAAGCGATTCCCATATCCATGGCAAGTGTATGATCTTTAACGACTTCCATTTCTTCATCAACTACATTTCGTACTGTTGCACTTCCAGAGTAGACCTTTTGCTTCGTATCCCCCTGCAAACGGATCTGACATTGAATTCTCAACGAGTTGTTTTCTAGCAAACGACGGGCTGGGTCGGACAATGTAGCTGCAGGAAGTACCTTCTTGTATCCCCATACTGCGGTCTTTCTAAACTCTACCCATCTGGGCTGATCTGAAATACAAAAAATTGCAGATGCTGAGTTTTCAAAATATATCCCATTGAAAACATATGCATTATTAATTTACCCACCAGCAACTACTCCAGTATTCCAATCAGCATCCAAAATTCTGATCACAAATTTTCCTTTGACCTTTCGGTCCTGTGCATCGTCACCATCGCCAAAACCAATAAGACCCAAAGTGATACCAAAGTTCTCTTGACCGTGAGATATACTCTTTGGACTGATTTTTAATTGCCTGAAAATCAAACGTAATGTAGCGTACAAATTTTAGTACATAGCTACTTTTAAAATTTACACTGTTGCCAGTGAATCGAATACTTACCAGAAGGACTTGGTTTTGGACCCACCAGTAAAGACAGGGGATAATATTTCTCCATTTTCCGCCAATGCAGAGTAATTTTTGACGTGCCATACAAATCCAAATGATTCTTCTACAACCTATGTTAGAATGTTAGAATGTATGTAAGTATATATTATCATTTTCAACCCATACACAGAATAATTCCTAACACTCAACATATTACAAACTGTGCGTCACTTTTGTAGTATTATGCTTACCTCACTGACGCCATACTGACTGACGTCATCGGGCTCAAACTCCAGGCACTGTCGTTTTACTGTAGGAACTTCGGCACTAGACGGTTGCGAACTTTCACTTTTAATAGTGGAAATGGGTAATCCAACAGGCGGAACTTGCCATGAACTAACAAGCCTTATCATAACGTCGTCCACACTGCGTAACTGCTGTTCATCGGATCCCTCGTGCCTTCCAGGCTCTAGCGCTCGTTGCCCTGCACTAAATATATGACGAATGATGTAATGTACATGAAAGACACAGGGGCACTAATAAGCCATTATTATTGGAGTAGGAGTTACATGATACATATAATCCAGGACAAACTATCACTAATTATGCATGTCTGATTAAATTACAATACCTCATTTTGCAGAGTCACTACTATTCCTGGGTACTAAAAGTTCGATTTGTTAGTTTTGATCTTGATCAGAGTTTATTCCAACCCTGCGGAGAAGGATTCACTGTACTGTGGAAAAAATAAAATATTCGGGAATAAATATCTTACTGGCACAATTACGATGAATTAGTTTCTAAACACCCATAATAATAACCTTGTTGATTGAAAAAGGAATTTGATCACTGATCAATGAATGTCTCAATCAAAATCAATGAAAGCGGAGTTTTCTTTCTAATTCGTTTCGTAATAGCCTGGCATAAAACAATAAACTACTCTTCCTTTTAGAAAAATACAATAATTACCTTAACGTACCAGGGCTTCTTTTAATCTTACTCTGAAAACGCCGTTGCGTAAGGAGTAATTGAAACTAAATTAAAAAACCAACAGCTTCCACCGTAATTTAAAAAAACGAAATTAATCGAACACTCTTTTGTTAATCAGAGAAAAGTGATTATTACATGCTTTCACTAGTTCCCAGTTACTTAAACGAAATCAAGAAAATTAAGTTACAATTAAATTAATTTAAGTAATAATTTAGAACAAAAATTAATTGGAACTCCTATCAACGATAAAAGAGGCACATTACCAACACCAATCCAACTGTAATGCACGAAATTAAAATGTGGGACTAGAGGACGAACGCGAGCGTGAGAAAGCACGCTAAGTTATTCTTACGTTTTTCTGACTAAAGTGTCGCAAATGCATGTAAGATCGTATTATAAAATGCGTATGAATTATTACTTCATTTTTGCAATCAGAGTTCATCTTCATTTTCATGCTTTCTTGTATGCAACCACTGAACTGGTATGCTATCTTTGATCTTGTGTATGTCTTTGTTCTTCGTTGTTGGTCGACTTTCTTCCCTTTTTAAATCAAGAAGCCATATAAAATCACAAGCCATTCAAGTCCAACAAGTTGGCTACAGTTTTTCATCGTATTGCTCATTGCTCCCGCTCAGTAGTTTTTTTCTTTTTAAAGTGTCCTTCGAGTCCAAGCAACGCACCATGCGGCCTACACGTGGCTCGTGACATTCTTCAAATCTTGACCCTTAATAGCTCACTGTGCAGTCCAATCATAGAATAGACAGTAACAAATCACCGCGAAATGTAAATATGCAATGCAGTTCTTAGACCCAAGAAAACGTTCAACGTTTGGACGAACGTTGAGAAAAACTGAGACAACCGAATTTCTCATTAGTGCCGGAAACTGTGAAAGTGAAAAGAGAAATTTTATATCTGAGGTTTAGTTGATGGGGCATAATGCGAGTCAGGAGTATGGCATGTTTTAATAACACTGTTGATAAGATGAGATATGGTTAAATACATACATATTTAAGGTTATTTATTTATCTGCTAAAATAATCATTTAACTGATAACGCACAACAATATTTTTTTATAAGTGTTTCATGTAATCTAATTATTATGTATTGTCTTTATACAATCATCCTTTTTCCCTGATCCACTCTCATCAAAAAATCCAAATCGTTTGATAATTACGTTTCTTGTTTTTAAAGTGGTAAATTTTACAGAAGTTAACATAGATACATAAATTAGATAAGATAAAGTATGCTTTAATTTCGAAAAAAATACATTTGCCAAGAAAACAAATATTTCATCACACTTTGTTTTCATCTTCAGCATTTTCAGTTTCCATTGTTGTGTTTGTGTTCCCATTCCCTTCCATTTTGTCTGCAGTTTCTTTGGCTTTCAGAGCATCCAGTTGCTTCTGCACCTCCTCCTCCGCCAGCATCCGTTGGTACTCCTCTAATTCCAGATTTGGTTCATTTCTCGTTCGAGGCGAATATGGCGTCTCTAAAAAATCATCAGAAAATTTCTCTTGACAGCGAAGATAAAAGTATTGTATAATTAAGTTCATATTATAGTCAAAAATGCATAATCAAACCTAAAAGCGTTCTCAATGTAATGTTTGACACATCTGAATCTCGTTCCGCGCCTCTTCCATTTTGTTGTCTTTGTGGATTTCCAGAGAATCCCCTCGTGGAGCGTGGCTCGGATTGTGGCCGGGCTCGTTGCCTCGTGACCTTTGAAGCTGTACCACGAACGTTACGATTTGTGGAGGAATACGTTCTAGTAGAACTGTTCCCTGCTACACCATCTGGCTGATTGTGGGTATCATAATAATTCCTGAATGAAGTAAGTGAAATGCTTCTGCGATCATGCATTTCCTCGAAATCCAACCTTCCACTAGACCATCTTCCAATCGAGTCATGCCTGATCTCGTTGACATGATGTATTCCACCTCCTGCTAACAATCCTGCACTGGCCTGTTGCTGTATATAGGGAACTTGGTGAGCAATGTACTTTGATTGATGGACAGATACAGTTGACCTTTGCTGTATTGTGGTAAACGATAATGGAAGTGCATTGCTTTGAAAAATTCCAGGATTTGTGCATGCTGAAAAAGTTGTAGTAGTGTTTTTAGTTTCATTGGAATAAGTTTCTGCAGCGTATTCCACTGGAACAGTGGGGAAATATCTGGACACCCGTGATGATCCTGGCATCCTCAGATCATCGTAATTGGGTAATTGCTCATATTGCTGTTCCCACACTTCCGGGACCGAATTTCTGGGAATCGGTGGTGTATTATCAGGACATATTTTCAACAACATTTGATTGGAATTCCAATCTTCTCCTCTATGAAAATCTTGCATCTGAGTTGATTGTTGGTAATTTCTTTCCAACATTTGTCCATTTGTTGAACGCTGAACAAATGAAACTTCTGGTATCTCCAGTTGTAGTGGAGTTCCATAAGGAACGGATTGCTGATTGATCGTTGCATTATTTTGCACTTGAATATATTGTCCGGAAACATACTGATATCCTATGTAGTTTTGCTGTTGACAGAGAACTTTGGGGTTTGGTCCATATTCACTCATAGGTCTTTGGTACAATTGGGGAGGAACCAGTGCTGGTTGTTGAAAGCGTGCTGGTGGTCTTTGACGAAATTCCTGTGGTTTGGACCAGCACGTAGTAGGACTTGATGTCGATTGACAAAATCGAGGGTCTTGATAATTTCCTGGATAACAAATAAATTGAAAATGGTATTTTGGTTTAAGTTACTACAACAAACGTGAAACATTATAGTAAATAGTAGTTCTACACATTACCAAAGAATTCGTTTCCTCGATTACTGTTCCAACTGTTGGAGTCTGCCGGTCCAACAGACACATATGAAGGTGATATGGGGGAATTCCAACCATCTCCGGTTGCATAAGTGCTTGCTGATTCAATATCCGATTGATCACTGCTCCCATCGCAGAAATGCATGTCGGTGTCGGTACAGTAATAACAAGCACACTTGGTAGTGGAGCTTAATTGATGTTCAGCTTGGGGTGAATTTTCTCCTGACGTGGACTCTGGATTGTCATCCAACTCTTGGGTTTCCTGAAATAAAGTTTTATAAAAGATGCGTGACAATACACAATGATAGTTGAATCAAAATTCTACTAATTTTAGTTTAAAGTAACTTTTCCCTTACAAATGGGTAATTAAAATGATGATAAGCTTCATCGGCATCAATAATATCCGGTCTCAAAAGTGGTGGAACCGGAGGATCCAAAGCAACGCTATCACGATGATTCCTTGCATTGTTCACAATGTGCGTTGACGTTGAGTTCGGTTGAATAAAGGTTGAATTTAGCTGTCTTGTGACATGGGTTGTAACAGGATTACTTCTTAAGTATATTACTTGGCAATATGCAGGTCCAGTAGGGTGGTGTAACCGATTATCATTGTCTTTAAATAGAAAGGAAACTATGATAAGTCATTTATGCAAAGTGCAATATAGTAAGTTCATCAAAATGAATCATAGCCTGTTATCAAGATTTTTTATGAGTGCAGAGTACAAAAGTAACAAAGGTAACGAAATGAAATATATGTATGCTTGAAACGAAAAGACCCCCTCAGAAACAATCTCATGGACTAAAAAGTGAGTGTAAAGACCAAAACAGCATACCAGCATTCGTGCACGACTTTTCAAGATAAGTAATTTCAGTGAAACTTGAACTTACGCATATTCATCCATGATGAGTTTCGATCAAAATGGTCACGTCCATGATAGCACCCACAGCCACAGTATCTGAGCGATTGATTGAATTGACTTATACTTCCAACAGTTTCGATGAATCCTTGGGAGGAATATATAACGTCAGTTCCCTTCCACCCACAATGCCCACAGGAAGTATAAATATGTCTGCTGGGGTAATATGAAACCAGTTGAGACCTCTGAGCCCTTCCTTGTGCTGGTATGTAATTTGGCCAACTCCAAATTGAATATAGTATAGGTGATGAAAAGCCTTGTCGAAACCACGGGTAACTGGCTCTACTTCTGATTAAGAAACGGTTAGGGTTTGGGTAATTGGTATTTAGGGGAATCATTGTAATTGTTGAATGTTCTAATTTAAATTCTACGAAAACTTCAAAACAAAAACTATACAAGCTTACAAACAATTGTTTGTACAAACTAGGATTTTTAGGATTGATAAATTCTGTGGAAATAATGTAACACAATCATACATACAGTAAATAGTACACAGAACCATGAAGATTTCGGTCTGTAGAAAGAAACCACTTGCATGAAATACAAGCTACATAAGAGTGTCGAAAACATAAGGAAAATCTTGGAAGGGACAAATTCGTACGTACAAATTAATATAAGCAAGCAAACAGAAAGCGATGCATTTTAAAACCACTAGTTCTTACGAATCGATCTTTCTCATGATTTTAGTTTACTTTTCAGTCAAAAATCATTCTCTTCATTGATGAGGAGTACACATACACCAATTTATAGAATTCGTAGTCAATACAAAATACAAATAGTGAAAAGCTATGTAATGCATTGTCATTCTTAGGAATCCAATCCATATCAGTGTCCCATAATCCCATATATTTTAGTAAGCAATGAGATCTGGTATGTAATCACTGATCTGATGCAGGCAGTATATGATTTTGCAAAACGTGCCATTCTTTCTTTCAGTCCTTGAAAATAACAATCTTATTTTGTTTCCTTATAACTATACAATGTGCTGGAGATTTAGACTGGAAACAAATACGCTACCTAAAACAAGGGAAACGAAGTTGTCAATTTCATTTCATGTTGGCGAAGAAGAAGAGGATATAGGCTTGGCTAAAACGCAGCTGCAACTAGAGTAATATTAGCTAACGTTATTAAAAAATTGTTTTTTTCAGAGACGTTTTCACAACGTCACTTTATATTAAACATGTATCTCCGCCGTTTTTTAGACGATGCGGCCATGGCCATGGTACTTCTTATCTTATAGTAACGAGTAATCTCCAAAGAAATAAAAAAGGAAGATGGGTGATTTTCAGTCAAAATCCATGAAAGAATTTTTACAAAAGCATAATTGAGCAAAGCATGTTCCACTGCAGAGTTATTTACGAATGGAGTAATGAGTAATCCAACGTATGACAATAAAAGTGATAAAGATGACGGCGCTGACGTATTAATTCTTTGTAAAATGAAGATCCATTGCTACGATAACAAAAATTAAAACTGTTCGTTGTGAAAGCAGACAATTATCCTTGGATATAGAGGCTAAAGGTTAGCCGATTTTATTTTGTGGTGATATACGATGCAATAAATATCTGCCAATAAACAAATAAAATGACATAACTTTTGGTAATGACGCAGGAAAATATAATCACTGTGTGAAAGGAACTGGGAATGATTTTTAATTGAATGAGATTCAGGAGACGCACATTGTTTACCTCATTTTTTAGCTTCATTTTTAAATATTTTGATTTACATGATATAATATGATAATGAATCATGAATAATTTGTAACAAAGGGTTTAGGTGCGTATATGTAACTGGAACTTTGCGAATAGGGACAATTTTCTCTGCATCAAAGAGATGTACAGTATACATTTTGGTCCTAAGGTGATTCATGTTTCTGTTCTTCTTCTCATTTTACAAAGCTGTAGTGGCATCAGTCAACTCGTTGTCGTAAAGTAAAAGCAAACGTTTGTTCTTCCATTGAAGTTGTACGAATTGAATACACACAGTTACAACTTACCCATTAAAATAAGAAAATGTTATGGCAAATAAACTTGGTGGTAGGTAGTTATAGTTTGACATTTTCAGCTGCAAACCGAACCATTTTCGTTACGATTAATGTATGCATTTGAATATTAAAGAATAAATCGCAATTATTAAACACGCACTATTATATCATATCGCAATATTAAAATGTGTTTCATAAAATCCACAATGAACACTTCAGAATTTTAACGGAAGGGGCAGTCTCTGCAATAGTGCAAAATATCTACATTAGATATTGGTAATTGGTACTACAAATAGATCAAAGCATTCAACGCGTTTATGTATCCATATTATGTTTAGATGAAATATGAAATAGATAAACCCATTTCTGATTAAGTCCATACATAAACAATTTTCTACTCCTCTTTATCTGCCGGCCCGGCATTTGCAATTTTTTTGTATTTTTGAAAGTAAGTCAGTCAGCTAGTCAGCCAGTGTCACTAAAAATTGCAGTCTAGCACATTCCAATCAAACTAAACAATTTCTATAGCTCAGGGCTCAGACTATGATTAAAACTAAAATAGCAATGAATTTGAAAGGGTTTCTGAAAATTATGAATATGATTACAATAGATGCATACACTTCACTTATTCTTAATCATGTGGTGCTCATTTTCGCAAGCAGTCATCTGCCAATATCCAATAAAACAAAATATTTTAACCATATGCATACATATATGGGCATATTTTACATGTGTATCGTTGACTTTTTATACCGTGATTTTTTCAGTGCCAAAAGAACAATAAAAGATGGTAACACGAGATTTTTTCAATTTGTATACGTTCCATCGATAAATATCAATTATTATTCTTATTTCTTATTATCATTTTTAAAACTTGGAAACATATACATACATATCATCATTATAGTAATCGTCATCATCAAAATTTTGTTTTGATTATTACAACAATAGTAACATTATTATTAGTAAATAATATGCATGCATGTGAACTTTTCACCATCATCAGTATTGTACAATTAAAACATGTATGAATCATAGTAGCATGAACAATAATAATATAACAACCATAATATACAAATAATAGTGTGTGTAGGTTCACCACTCATCCCCAATTACAAATTAAAACAACTTTCAAAGTTAGCATATAAAATTGTACAAGATGAAATATCAATTAGTGACATCATAAAAACTTGTTCGCTTGCACACCCAAACATAAATAAACACTAGCTTAATAATAGTAGATTTAAGTAATTAGTAACAATATAATTTTAACTATACCTCTTGCAACAAAACTTGGTTCACTTTCATTTCAGTGTTCAAAGAGAGTCATTCTTTATGTGCATGCGTGTTCCCATATAAGTCTCAGCCAATTTAAAAGCTATAATCAATTCCAGTGGAGATAACAAAAACTGAAATAACTATTTTTTTTCACCTAGAATATTATTATAATACCTTGATCGGCAGCAATACAGTTTTACGATGAAATAAAACAATGATGTGTACGTGTGGAAATAAGGTGAAAATAACTGTACAATGAGAAAAAATACTCTTATTAAAAATATTACCATGTATCCATGCTCTCTAAATTAAGTCGCAACAAAAAAAACTATTAATTAAGGATAACAAATATTAATAATAATACTTTCTTCATTTGCAAGTTGTGATGTTTTGTGGTGTTGCTATTTATATCAGCCCACAAACAAGATAAAACAATTATAAAAAATGTAATCATACATGTACAAAAAAAACAACCACTTGATTTGTAGTTGTCTGGGCTACAGTGCCAAGTTACAATTAAAAATAATCATACTCCAGTACTTGAACAAAGACGCAAAAATGTATATCGTCTTTGGTAGTTGAAAAGTAAACAGTATATAAAAATGTGGAGAAACATCAATCTTTTTTTCTATTATCAGTATCGTAAAATAATAGGAATAGCAGACAATTTTTCATCATCATCAATATTCATTAAATATTTAGTAAAAGTCAGTTGTATTTATTACTTTAAAAAAAGATATTAAATAGACATCGTGTTTTTACTTATTCTCATCGAGTAAACAAGTTGTGGCTCGTGATGTGATCGTCACTAATTTTCATTACTTTAAATTACAGTACTAAATGATTTTCTCTGATAATAATAGTTCATATACATGTTTTTTTTTAGAAAATAAGTGTTCGTTCACCGACCAGTTGTGATAATTAGTTTAATGATGATGATAATATCACTACTATCCTCGTGTACTACTTTTAAGAATATAGTATTCATTTTTAATATTTTTTCCAATAAGCTAAATAACTGTACTCCTGTTAAATAACTCTAATTACTTTGTCATGCGATTTGCACCGTTCAATGTTGTATATATTCATTCCATAGTTATAAGTAAAAGTATCATCAAAACCTACCTCCTTGTAGAGAATTATACAAAGTTTCTTATGATTGAAAATTATGTGTGTGTGTAGTAGCTAAAATATTTATAACAAATGTTAATTTTACAACTGCAACTTAGCTACATAAATTATTATGCTAGTCATTTTGGTAGATCGCAATCACTCCAAACTATTTACTCTTCAGTTTTTGCCGTGGTTTGGCTTTAAAATTGATAACATTTTTATTTTTACTTATTTTAGTGGTAGCAATATTAGCTTATATGTTGACAGAATTTGCTCTACTATTCTTGTCAACGGGAAGTTTGCAGTATTTCAAGTATTTGAAATATGCAGTTTTGTATTTAATAAAATAGATTTTTTTCCTTTTATAGTATCCGAGTTGCATGAAGATTTATAACACCTTAAAATAATTTCGTAAAAAATTGATTTTGCATAGTCATTTTGCAATCTTGAAAAAAGTTCTATTTACATCAAATTGATTCCTTCATGTCCAATCAATAGAAAAAATGGAAAATAAACGATACCAAGTTGTCAAAAAGCTTGAAATAAAGAATCAAGATGTTCATCAATTAAACATGTTCATTAGTCGCAAACTTGTTTTTAAAGGATTAATGTTGTGCACCCGTCTTTCAATATCGACATAAACGATTATACGTTCGTAAAATAGTAATTAATATCTACTACGTAGCATACAAAAATTACTGAAATGCATAGAAATACCATATCGCTACAAATATTAAATTAGCTTACTTAAAGTTTATGTAATAATTACTCATTAAACGCATAAAAATATTGTACATTAGAAAACAAATGCTTTTCCTGGCACGAGATGATAATCGGACATGATAATTTGCTTCACCGTACTGACCACTTTAAGCCAGTTGATAGTGCGATCGGAAAACCGTCGTAGTACCTTAATTTTTGGTCAGTCTAAAGCATTTAGCTTCACCTTCAGGGTGCTTCGCATCGCCAGTGTTTTACTTTAAATTGATGACACTGTCACTCGAACATTAACCGTTTCCAGAATAGATCTTTTTTTCAAAACATAACTGTATAATTCTTAGTGTCACTTTCACTTCAATTCACTAGATTTTAAACTTTGATCACTTTTCCTGTTTCCTAGATGTCGTAAAATCCAGCTTCGTGTCATTTTGAACTCTTTGGTTGATCATTCATGTCATGCAAAAGTTGGGCAATGGTTCGCGAACTTTCCACATTGCTCATGGCTATGGCAGATAAATGAGATTCGTAGCCCTGGAGCATTCTGCAAAAAAATGATTAAATTTTGAAAAATAAACACATTTTTTCGCAGTACAATTATTGTTTACATATTATCTTTACCTTCTTCCCAAGCCGGAATAATTTACTAAGTTTCTTAAGATGAGGGCAGATGTAAGACGAATACTTTTTGTTACAGGACCTTCGTTGTCGTCATGCAAATGCTCCTTGGTACTCATGAATGACATGGCATGTCTCTTAATTGCATGAAAGGCAGCATTCGGTGCGTAACCGGGATGGTGAATTGGTTGTTGAGGAACTGGTGGAGGTTCTGCGTGGAAAAGTATTATCAAAGTTACTTCCAATTTTATATACCAAAGCTGCACAAATGTATTTTTGTAACAGAATGTTTCCGTACCAATTTTATTTTTTCGACGATACAACGCCATTTCCAAAGCTTGCTTACTACAGTGTCTATCTTGTAAATGTGTCATCAATGAGAAGCGTTTTCTCAGAAGAGGGTCGCAACCATTTTGACCCCACTCACATCGAACAGCATCGACCAATGCTTCTGGGCAGTGAACTTTGAGTGCATGCATGCTCACCTTCAAAAATAAACACGATTAACATTAGCTCTTTAAAATGATAAAGCTCTTGAATTCTAAATGCTGATGTCGAAAAGATAGTATACCTGTTGTGGCCTTAAAAATCGTAGACTACATCCCGCCCACTCACACAAGAAAGGAAATTCAAGGTCCAGTTGATCTTGTGTGAGTTGAGGAAAATTACTTCCACGCAAACCTTCAAACTGCAGATAGCTAGCTGCCTGCTGCTTAATGGCGGCTAAGGCGTGAATTTGTGAGGAAGGATGATGATGAGGTACATGGTGTAGCTGAGGGGAGTTAACATGAACAGAGTGGGAGTGTTGTTGCTGCTGGACACTAGCGTGATGCAACGGCGATGAAACAACTTGATGGACTAACGGCGTTTGTGCACTTTGTACTATTGGACCAGTTGGAACTTGAAGTCGACCCGCGTTTGTAGGAGGATGTTGTTGAACAGCCACAATTTGAGGTTTACTTGGGGGATGCATAGCAGGACGGGATACTTGTTGGTGTTGAGTAGCCGTAGCAGGCACAACGCTGTTTGATACAACCATATTTTGTAGCTGTGGTACACTGACAGGCACATGAATGTTTTGAATCGAAGCTGTGGTGACAACCGGCTGAGGATTAGCTCCAGTTGCCGTTGTAGTTGCTTGTTGTTGCTGCTGTAAAATTATAATGGCTTTAGGCATTTGATCATTGGTAGCTCCTTGTTGCTTGGAAATGATCATTTGTCCCTGAAGTGGGGACTGTGAATTTCCTGTGGACAGAAGTAGCTGTTGACCAGTTGGAAGTACAAGTTGTCTTGTGAAGGTCAGCTGCTGTGGATTTTGAGGATTTACGGACAGTCTCAGAGGAAGTTGAACAACTTGTGCACCACTGCCAGGGGGAAGGGAGGGGGAGGTTGTCGTACTGGCGACCACTGAAGTGGCTGTAGAAATCATTGCCTGGTTGCTGGTTGTCATGTTAACATTGTTAGGGAGACTTAGAGGGATCGTACTAGCAGATCCAGCTGAAGTAACGACCGGAACTGGCATTGGTAGACTAGTTGCTTTGTTATTATTAATGTTACCAGTTGCACTGTCCGACTCCACTAAGCTATTGTCCACTGCCATCCTTTTGGCTGGTGGAGGCATGTCATCACCATCGGCAGAGTTGTTGTTGTTGTTATTACCGGGCATACTTACTGTTGTGGGCAACGGCGAAGATGGTCTCTTCAAACCAGCGAGCTGTTCCGGAGGAAGGACAATTAGATCACTAAATTCGCTAAATTTTTCAAGCATATCCCCGCCACCACCATTACTACAATTTGAATCCGCTAAATTTGACGTTGTTGAGGCAGAAGAATTACTATTGACGTTACAGCTTTCTATAGTGACTTCCCCATCCACAATCATAGGAACATCCCCATCACCATCTTCATTATTACAAATAATATTACCATGAGTAGCAACAGCGAAATCAAGCCCACAACCACCTTCAATAGAACTTGCAATATCATCAGCAATGACAGTGTCAACCACCTCAACAATTTGACCAACAATAGTATCATCACCCATAAAGTAAGTGACATCTCCATTTGGAGGTGCAGCAACGACAGTGGGACAAGAAGAAGCAGCAGCAGAACATGAACCAACTAACCCATCACCGTCAACAATACTAAATGTAGCAGTAGCAGAAGAATTAGATGAGACTTGCACCGCAGCGATAGCAGGAAGAGGAGGATGAGAAGTAGCAACAAGAGTAGCAGTAGTAGCAATTGCAGTAGTTGTTGAGGCACCACCATCCTCACTAATTGGCTCTATCAGTCTAACAAATTTTCCACCACAAAATTTCACCTGTTGTCCGCTGGCTGTTCTTAACGTCAAGGGCGCATTTTCGGAAGTAGGAGGAATAGAAGAAGGAGTACCGTCACCAACCACACCACCACCACCACCGCTGGCCAGCGTAACCGCTGAGCCTGAAAGAACTGAACCTGGTATCACACATGCCGCCGTGGATGCTTGACCCTGAAGCGTTACCTGAACATGCCATGCGATCCCAAGAAGAAAGAACAAGGAAAATAGTGAGTGGTATGTTACAATTGATAGCATATGATTTTTTAAAAACAATTTTCATTTTTAAAAACTGTTTCCATCCTAATTACCTGAGCATCAGACGTGGACGAGTAAAATGTCATTTTCTGCGATTCTTGTACATCGTTTGGAGGAAAGGTACTGCCGGCAGCTGAGGTGTTATCATTGCCACTGTGATTCACCAGCGCAGGTTCACTACCGTCAGGGTTGCCAAGTGTTTCCTCCATTTTGTCGATAAGCTCGAGACCCTTGTCACTGATTCTGATTTCCCTTCCAGTCATCATTCCATTCACCGGTTCACGAGAAGGTACTCTTCTTTCCAGAAGGTCGATCAGCATACCTTTCATGGCACCACCTTTCTTCCCCGCGCTATCAGAGTCATCAGATCCATCCAAATTCAACTCATTCTTGAAGTCCGAATTCTAAGATAGCACAATTAACAAAAAATATCAAATACAACTCTAGTTTTAATTGACGGCACTACTATGTATTTATTGTGTGTTAGCTCACTGCTTGTCCGTTATGAAGAACCCCATGGAAAGACGTAAGTTGCAATGCAGATTTTGTGTTGTTGTCGGAACCATCATTGCTTAGCAGAGAGGAAGATGCAGAAGATTCCTCTAGCTTTTCTATTCCAGTGTCTGGACCAATCCCATTTACTTTCACTATCTCCGAAGATTGATAAACAGCTACACCATCTTCTATCGAATTCATAGAATTCAGTTTATCCCCTAATTTCGACTTGAGAGTATTTGGCATTTGCTGTTGTAGCTTGTTTTGCTGTCGCTGAACCACCTAAACAATCAAATCATTAAATCATTAGTTATCAGAAGAAAATTCACTAAAAGACATCACACCATCAAAACAAATCATTACAATTTTAGTAGACTCAGTAATAACCAGCTATTCAAACGAAAGTCTTAGTATTTAACATTAAAATGCAAACTGTTCCATGCCGTTAATTTTTACGTTACTCATTGCAATTTTAGTAGAATTCCTGTAGAATTTAATATTAGAAAACCAAGCATAAATTAAGTATTGTTAGCAAAGCGTAATGATACCAATTTAGCACAAATGCGAAATCATAACAATCGAGATTTAAATGCGTGCATGCATTTCATGCTTTCACCGCAATCTAAATCTAAACCAACACTACAACCACCCAGCACCCAATAAGTTACCTTTGACGCTAGCAAGCTTCTTATAGCAGAGGACGCAGGACTAAATATGCTTTCCGCTGCTTTGCTACAGGGTACAGTTTTATTCGATGAGGTTGATGCTGTTGTTGCCGTGGCATCAATAATTTCTGGGACAACAGTTCCTTTCTTGAGTCTACCTGTAGCTGTAGCTGACAGCTTCTTGCCATCTTTCCCTTTTTTAACCCGTTTTGTTGACTGATTTTTTACATTTATTTAAAGGATTTAAAAACCGTGCCAAAAAAATCAGAACAATGAAGCAAACAAATAATTAGAACCAAAAGCATTTTTACACCAAATAAATTAAAATTAAAAATAGCCCATTTAACCCTGTTTACATTCAATTTCTCCCTTCCGTTTCCATTTTATTTACAAAAGAGTATATAAATAATAAAATCTATTTGTAGCTGAAAAAGAATTACTGATCAACTTACCCCAATAGTTGCATTATTATTATTACTTCCAGCCGTTGGAAGTGTTGTTGGAGTAGTTCCACAAGTAGCATTCGTTTTCGCTTTTGGTGGTTGGCTCAATGTAGCTTGGAGAATGGGTGACAGACTAGGATTCGCCTCCCTCGAAGGTATGTGCACAGACACCGGAAGCGTTGCACCTCCTCCACTTGAATTGTTCAGGGTGCTATTGTTATTATGACTCGAAGTTGAATCTACTAAGGCATTCGTCGAGTCCCCATCTAAAATATACAAGTCACAGACATAATCGATACATTTTCTCTTTTTGCTCTTGGAAAAGAAAGTTACGCATCATCATCCATATCCACATCCGTACGCATTCCACAACAGAAAAAAGGTAGTCCAAAGGAGAAAACGCTCGCACACACGGAAAACCACAGCAGCGGCCTTTATGAATCACTTCAAATTACGAAATGAGTCAGAGAGCAGCAGCAGCAGCCAGCAAAAAAAAGAAGGAAAAGCCGAGAATGTAAGCCACCATCATGCTCCACGCTAACTCTCATGCTTCTTCTCTTGTTGCACTGCATACTTTACATTGCAGTGCTGAGTGCAGTTAGGGTTGTGCCATGTCATAAATGTCATAAATTTCCTGTCGGTAAATGTCATAAATGTCAAGAAATGACACAAA
>JAQFXM010001242.1:0-34399 GCA_034693345.1 Entomobrya multifasciata
CTTAGTTGATGGCTAGTGGTTCTCTGGAGATGAAAATCAGGGGAAAAGGAAAGGGACAGGCTGTTTGGTGGTGTGGTAAGTTATCAGACTGAAGTGAAGAGAGACGAAACAAAAAAGCGAAAAGAACAGGAAAGTTGAGCTATTGGGAGCAGCTTTTAGTGAGGATATTGAAGCATAGATGCCGTCTATGTACGATGTTTGAAAATAAATAGAATATAAAAATATGAAAAATTCCTTGCATGCATTTTATGCATACAGAAATATATGTAATTATTCAAGATTAAAATAGTTTTGTTACGGGGAAAGTTGCTAATACGTTTATATTTCAAATGTTTTTGACATCGAGCAAAAAATAATAATTCGATTTGACTTATGAGCTAGTAAAGTTTAGAAAATTGGAGCGAAGTGATATTTAAATTAGTAAATGCTTTCTTTCAAAAAGTCCAAGTTTTGTGTTCAATCGAAGATCATCCAAATTCTGTACTTAACGTGCAGAATCGAAAGTCGGGATGCAAAAATTAGAAAATTAAATGTTTCAATAAAAACCCACCCCTTCTGTGACACAATATAGTTCTGTGATATATGTAATAAAAAAAATCTTCTAAAATAATAATTTCTATAAATTCAGTCTTTTTCTTTTTATTCGAAGAAAAAATCTCTTTCTTGTTTGAGATAATTATGAATATCCTATAATGTGAGTACCTGCAGCTTTCAGCACCATTCTTGTGTCATCTCCCTCTGATATTTTTGATTTATTCTGACTCACAAGTTGGCTTCACTCTCTCGTCTAGTAAGATAGATAAAAAGGTAAAGTGTTTTATGCGTGTATTTTCTTTGGTGTAGCAGTGGCAGTAGCGATGCGCTGGTTTTTAGTAATGGAGTTAAATGAATTCTGATGTGAGCTTTGAATTGATTATGCATGGTTTTAAAGCATGCAATGTGATTACGGCAAATAAATGGTTTGAGTGTGAGGTAGCAAGTTAGTATTATATAGTATTCAAAGGGAATTTGAAAAGACAGTTGAGGTGATAATACGATACATCATTCCAAAATCGGCATGATATAAAAACTTGGCATGTGCATGTCAACAATTCATTCTCCAAGATGATTAATAGGTTTTTAATTGTTTTTCGCGCTACCGTCCGAGCTCAAAGAAGACCAAAGTTTAGTAAAGAACAATCATAATATGTATGTATAAGTTCCCATAAATGTCAATTGTTAAATGTGTATGAAAAGATTTTTCAATGTTTATAAAGGAAGGGTTTACTACTTTCAGATGAGGTTAAAGGAACTTTTTAAACAATCTTGTAAAAATCTTACCAGTGGGCTATGGAGTTTTCTATAAGCTTATCATTGAGTAAATCAATTTAACATTATTTTTTAAAGCTGGAATGAATTAATTTCTTCTATATTGGTAGTGCTACTTATATGGCTCTAACAAGTAAATAAAATTACTGTACTGAAATTTCAAAGTTACCTAAGTTTATGATAAAAATGCATTCACAAAATTTATGTACATATATAGTACATGTATTTTTATTTTTTATTCAAACACCTGAAGATGTAATTTGATGACATGGCACTACTGATTAGCATTATCATTTTTATGAAGCAAAATCATTAAAGTATACAATTAAAACACATTTTATATTATATCAACTTTACTTCTTGGACGATTAAAAAAGTTTTGCTTTCTTCTGGATGTTTCATAGCTAGTACTTCCCGAAAACTGACATATATTTCTCTGCCTGTGAAGAAAGCAGATTTAATGAATTAAGCTTCTTAGTTCATTGGTTTTGTTGCGTAAACGTGTCTACTTGGTCATCCTTAAATGTAGGAACTAGGAATTCGAACGTCAAACAGCTCATCTAACATCTGACCTAAATGACTCCAGTCTAAGATCAAACAAAAAAAGACATTAACTTAACTTTTCCGAAGATTTTGGTGAGATGCTTATAGATTAATATTTTGATGGCCTTCTGTGGCTGTATAAAATCAGTGTTTTTTTGTTATTTCTATGTTATTTCCAAAGAAAGTAATTTTCATTTATGTATGCGGAGGCAACGTGGTAATGTAGACATACTTAATTAAGTGGGGAGGCTTGAGACGCGTATTATACTACTAAAACTTAGGTAGACTTTTTTTAAACTTGTTTTTGCATATCATATCACACTTCTCAATTTATTTTGAGCACATGAAATATAACTGTAAGTATTGGTTTAATACTTACATAATAATAATAATATAGTAGGTTAGTACATATAGTTTCTCCACTGAAGTTCAAAACGTACGATTTCATTATACTGCAACTGTTTATATTGATATAATATTGAAATAAACTTTTTAACGTACGATTCTGTACGCATAATATGGATATGAATTGTTGAAAGTTCAAAACGATTAGCAGTTATCCTAAAAAATGCTAGCAAACACTTTCAGTTACTCATATTTTCTTTTATGATATGTTATTATTATTATTATTTATGCCATTTCAAAAATTCATATTTTATGGTTTTATTCTTTTATTTTAGGTTTATTTTGATGTACCAAATAAATACGTATCAAATGGCGAAAATCCCTACGTTATAAGATTATTTAAAACAAATTTAGATGAAGTCTTTGAAGTTTTTATGATCTCAGAACAGAACCCGATGTCACAACGTCATGATTTCGAGGTCTAACTGGTAGTGCAAAATTCACAGAACTATTTGATAGACCAAGCTACGTTTTTGAGTTTACGAATAAAAAATTCTTTTCAGAAAATGAATTTCTTCATACAACACAATAGTTTTATCTGGATAAAACCTACCATACCCCGATCATTACCCACCCTGTCTGCCCATGTGTAGTTAATATTTCATGCTTGCATACATCTACTATGTAGTCCGTCACTACGATCATACACTTCTCCATTTACTCTGGGTTCTTGGTTTGATGCTGATGCTTTAGGTGAAAAATGTGGTTCTGGGTTGGATTTTTCCTACCGTCTGCGTCTTACTGTATGGAAGCCGGATGACCGACTGACTCTTTCATCTTTTCCCCTGGTTTGCTCTTCTCCAGGGTTTCAAATAGGTGGGGAAACTCCTGTTCTGTTCCGTATATTTACTTATTTACCCCAGTCAAAAGAGAAATGGTGGTAGATAATAATAATGGCCGGCTGAGTTGTCTTATGATCTCGCTCTAGAGGGAGATCTGCTCTTTCCACGTTCATTCCTTTTTTCATTCTATACAATACATTTCATGCATGTTGTGTAGTATTGATGTGATGATATTACTTCTCCTTGTAAAAGTGTGCGGTTCAGTCAACGACTGAATCAGGAATGAGGCAGCCAGAAAATAACTTGAATAAGTAGTGAGAAATCTATACACCATGCCGCTATGCATTATGCTTTATAAACTTTTTTACTAGTTCTCATTCCTTTTCTACTTTAACATGAACTCATGGATCTAAACTCATGGTGAGCATTTGCTGTGTGAAATAATGCATGCATATTATATTATATATATGTTTTCCTTTTAGATACATGTCCACATAAGTTACTATACACCCTCTTCTTCGCGTAGCATCAAATCTTCAATTGCAATGTGATGTACATGCGTACACATAACATACGTAGGCATCCTTCTAGTTTTTCTCTTTTCTGTGAGATCATCTTTGTATGATCATCATTATACGATGATCATGATCAACGTGGCTAAGTGCATCTAACTTTATATCAATGTTTGTTATATAACAGACGTGTATCTAAAACATCCAGTATTTTAAGATTCTCTGAATATATCCATAATACCTATAACAAGTCGTCGTCGCCATATGATGATAATACATACACTTACGTAAGCCTCTTGCCTTTCAACAGTAAAACCTTGTGTCACAGTTTAAACATGCCACATACAATTTAATGTATACAAAAAAAATGTATACAGTGTTTTTTGGCTATACATATTTGAAAGGCCATCAATGGAAATTTGCATATTAATTATTAATAAAAATATTTTTTGTTTTAATTACCTGATGAATACTGCTGTCTTATCAGTCCGAGTGCATATCTGCAGAGTTGTAGGCTGGTTTCATCGAGTTTGATCATTTGGTATTGTCCAGCAGTTTTCTGGAGTGGAGCGAGAAATGTTACAAATGTTGCTTTGTATGCCCCACACAAACCTCTCTAGAACCGAATTTGTTAAGTAGTCTGAGATTCAGACAAATTCGGATCTACAGGGTAGATGTAGGACATAATACAAAAATAATATTTGGAAATTTGTAACATTCCAATCCTTTTTTCCCAACGGTCACAGTGCAGTGGTTCCAGATTCTTCCAATTTCAGTATCACAATCAGCTTTCAAACTTCCTTCAATGTCATTTTGTTCCTTTGAAATTATCACAAACGAAAAAAAGGTTCATTTAAAAAGAAATCACATAGCTCACAAGAATTCACAGAAATTGATATTTTAATGAAACAGGTCTCCGAAGACTTGGCTGCTACATAACATGAAATGTCTATGCACGACTGACGATACAAAAATACAATTTTGCACATATAGCTTTCCAATTCCATTCAAATTCATCAACATTAAAAATTTAAAAGGAGTGAGCACGCACGCCTAACTTCACCCACTACGCTCCTCATCATGATGATATTTTTGTGCAAGAAAAAAAAGATACATAACTACTTAACTCACACTCTCTCACTCAGTCAGAGCAAAAATACTGAAAGACAGTATTACTTTTATACAACAGACTTCACTGTATTGCACAGTATCACTTTAAATGCTTCTCGCAATTCATGTCGCATTACATGCTGTCTTACAAAATTTCATGATACGTAAACATGAAAATAAACATTAATGCTTTCAGTCAGATCAGATCTGTTTCCACTGCTTCCTCCAAAATAAATCTCAGCAGAAAAAAAGCCGCAGAATTGAATTCCTTTCAGACTTCATGAATACACACTGTGCATATGCAATCAGGCCACGTTAGATGTTTTAATTTTCACACTTTTCTCATCTTTTTCGTATTTTTTTTTCTTCTCCCACTTGCGCTCACTTCCGTTATCCTTGTAAACGGTTACATTGAAGCAGACATCGCGGATCGCGAAAAATATATATTTCTTTAAAAATTACTTGTGAAACACCAGATTTTCCAAGACAGCAATGTGATGCTGGTGCTAGTTGAACACAAGACATTGTATGCAAGTTCGTTACAATGAATGTTCAGATTAAAGATAAGCGACAAAAGTTCAAAACTTGAGTCCAGTTCACTAACAGCACAAGTGAATCAAAAAAAGATCACCTGCGACGATATACCCCTGCTCTGTATACCTTGTTGATACTTCAACTATCTCAATCTGGTGAACTCTCAACGAAGTTGTAAATGTCGTAGGTGAATACAAATGAGATGACTGACTGAACTTTGAAACGAAGCAAAACTTGTATCGACCAGCAGGAGGACAATGAATTCTCCATCACAAAACCTTGTGTTAAACGTAAGATGAAGCAACACCAAAGAAATGAACAGAAACCAGCTACATAGTTCAGAACAGAAGACCAGCAAGAAGTAAAAGAGTTAAAATGAAAAGCAAGTGCAGTCACTGTAATAATAAACCTTTATAGTGAGTGAGGTGTAGCCGCACATCTAATTCAATTCCAATACAAGTCTGGTCAAAAGTAACAGCGAGTGAGACAAGTAACCTCTCTAAACAATTCACAGATGCAAATTAGCAAGTTTTTTATTCTCATATTTTTCCTTGCATTGCCCAGAGTCAAGCTTAAACAAGTCAATGCATGAGAACAACTTTATATGCATTTATGTTTAATATGCTTTAAACTTGAAGAACGACAGCTTGATGGTAAAAGGAGGCTTCAAAGGATAATGTTTTAAATATTACATATTAAGTAAAGCTGTAACAGCGCAGGGCAAGCTGGTCGCTGGTCCATAATAGGATATTCATATAACTTTCATACTGATGATAATGATGAACATACCTTTTGCTTCGGGTTAGCTTTAAGCAGATGAAGCTTGATGAAACATTCATTTTATAACCTGACAAGTGTGTGCTTCTAGTATTGTATGCACATCATACATTGTAATACTCCAAGAAATAGTTATAACACTTTTAACAATTTTGATCTTATTAGGATTATAACACAATAATATGCTTGCAAGCATGTTAGCAATCACATATACTGGTGTGGATTATATAAATGACCGTGGTTGCTCGGTCGGTGCTGGTGTGGCGATTGTCAGAGGAGCGAAAGGCAAATGAACATTATACATTATTACCTTCATTAAAACACACCAATTGTCGTTTTAAACCTTAAGAAATGGTCTTCCACACACGCGCATTCCAAACGCTTTTTTAGTGGACACAGAGAATTCTCCATTAAATTTAAGTCTAAAAACAGTTGTTGCTGTAACAGTAACGTTTAACCAGAATAAAGTTACTCTCTGCTCAAATACAAATTAGCTCAACACGCACACATCACACTTCTTGTTGCATCTAATACTGAAAGAAAAATGTCCCTAATTACATCAGCAAGGAAGATATTAACAAGGAGAATGTGTTGGCGATAAGTGTTCTTCAACATTTAATACATTTTTTTGGTAAGCATCTCGCTAAAGGTAAACATGGACAAGGTGAAGGATTAAAAAAGTACATAAATAGAAATATGTGAGATATAAATTTTGTCTTGAATGCCAGTAATATCCATGATATGCAAAGATAATGAAACGCATCCAATTTTTAATGGCACACCATTCATGTACAGTCCTTTTTATTACCAATATTTCTTTGTTTACTTAAGAGTGTTGGTGGTGGTATGGTACCACTTGATGATAATATAGCGTACTGGTACTGGACAACTACTGCAGGTATAGAAACATATTGAGAGCTTAAAGAGAGGTGCTTGAAATGTGGACGTGGACAACGAAATTTCCTTTTTATTAAATTCATGTACCATTTACTTGTATTTAATACAAAGTAACAATGTTACTGCCTCGAATGATCAAAAAATCAACGTGAAACAAGAATGTATTCTCAAAATACCAGTTTCGTAAGGTTTTGATTATTGTTGAACTTATCACGGACAAGTGGTCCAGTCCAGCATTTTTGATACACAAAAAAAGTATTATATAAAAATATTCTGGTTTTATCATCATACCCGCCTTGTGTTTAGACAACTTTATACTTTTTATGCTTACTGATGTAAAACGATTGTAATAAGCATAAACATATCAACTACATACACTTCATAGCATGTTTTTTTTCTTTTCATTACACTTATGACTCATGACGCATCAAACATTGAAAAGAACATGGTTATCGCAATACCTATTGTATTCATACACAACTATGAATTTTAGGCATGCAAATTATAACCAACACCACAACTTCTACAGCAGGGATTCAAAATGATTGAAGAAAAAAGACTTGATTACAAATTGACCGAGTCATTAGCAATAAATTTGAGTAAAATGACAGCTCTTTCTTGCCTTTGGTAACTCTTCGTTTTGTATCTTCTCATTTACACGAATGTATGGATGGGTGATTTTGTATGTATAATTTTAAAAAAGTGTTTGTCTTTTTTACCGACTTATGTCATAGCTATTGGTCATTTTTTGCATGCTAATATGAAGTTACATAGGTACTAAAATCTTAATAAAACAACAGTAGCAATAGTCTGAATGTGCAAGATTATTATAAAATACAAATATATCGTAATATTTATTAATAAAAATGAACAGACTGCTCATTTCTCATGAGCTCAATGCTTACATTAAGTATTGAATTATTTTTATAGTTTTAGTAAGTTGTTCGTTTGGGTGATATGGACATAACGGATAAAATTGAGACTTGTTCAATCAACAAAATCACTTCGCATCTAGCATCTAACACACCTAATCACAATATTTATTCAAGTGATGAGCTTCCATATTTTAAGTTGCAAAGATCAGAGTGATGATGAAAATCAATATGTCTGTGCAATGGATACCTGTCCGAGTGTTTCATGAGTTTTGTTAAGATTCAAACATGAAGCGTGTACTCAACACTGTACAAAAGTGTACACTCCTTGTATTTGGGCATTTAGACATTGTATCAGAGTAGGTATGAATTTGTAAATGAAGTGATAAATATTCTTGTAATTCTATTGCAAACAAGAAGAATATATGTATGTCTAGGGTCTAGGTACGTTTGTTGTGAATCGATTGTGTAAATAAAAAATTGTGCAACAAAGTCTGCAAGAATTACGTATCATGTCAACTGTCTGAGTCTGGATGGTGTTTAAAAAAATCAGCGTGTGTTAATTAAATTGCGTTTTATGACTCGGAGTAAAGGAGAAGAGTATTCTTGTTTATGTGACTCTTTTATCTAGTGCATAAATTATGAGAGTTGCTCGCTTTGTTTTCATTTAGCCGAGCCCACCTTCATTTCATGATAACGTTTTATTTCGTAGTTAATTTTTTCCAATCCGGACAGGACATGTATTTTCTCAAACCATTGAGGGTTATCTTTGAATAGTCATATTTTTAAAGTCACAAATAATAATATTATATCAAAAATGTAGTAGTTTCGATTTGATCAAGTTATGAAGATGCATAAAGGTTCTGCAAAAAGGTTCCATGCTTCATCTTACACATTCATCACTCAAGCATTTACATGGGCAATTTCTAGCATCGTAACAATGTTTAGTTGTCATTTCATCAAAAACAAGACTTTTTACGACCAAAAATTATGGGTCGTAAAAAGTGATTATTACATGTTCTATTTAATTTAAAGCTACCTTGATGCAGTTTACATTTCTGTGATATAGTCAGCACCACACTGTTAGAATAAAAATAGAAAGTTGTTAAAATAACTTAACACATTTGTCAGTTTCATCATAAATGTCATACAAGACTATAAAAGTATATAAGCAAATGCTCTAGTGTGTATCGAGTGTTGTTGGTTTTAAATGGTAAATTGGAGATAAACTAAATTATGTTAACGTTTTACGAGAATTTATGTTCAAAAGACAAAATATTCGGTACTGAAATTTTTTCCGATTATGTTCTGCTGCTGCTGCAAAGTTTTTATTCTCATCGCTTGAATCATTTTTTTATTTACATAAATATGCACGCAATTTTTCTAATCCACCCTCTCTCTAAATGTATGATATCATTTTAATTTGAAATTCAGGTATGTCGGGTTTTTCATGTAAGAGAACGAAATATCAGATAAGCATTAATTTATAAAAAGCTAAAAGTAGATTGGATGCAGATTACTAAATCATGAATCATGAATACAAATCATAATTTCGCATTGTATGCATTCTCGAAAAAGTTATAGTACCAGTGTTTCCATAAACCGAGGAACTTCACGAAAAAAATCCTATTAGGCTAATATGGAAATATAAACTACTAACTATTAAGGATTAATAGCAATTTGGTTTTACATGACATTATCAGCACAAAAATTGAAACATATATGTTTTTGTTTATTCATGTCGTTACTTACGTAAGCACTTTTTTATGAACCACAAGCGATAAAGCTTCAAGCATAATGTATTTGTTTCGTATTTACGCATATTCTGTTAATATATGCGAACTATGCATTAGTACAAAATTAACAAAATCCGCTTGAAACAACAACCACAAAAAACTACACAGCTCTTATTTCACTGCGACACTTTTCTTGCTTTTCGCTAAAACGTTGCTGTTGTCCTTGTGTGTTTACAGTTACAAGAAAGATTACATACTTTGGTACTGAGGAAAAATAATTTATGGACTTTTTAGGCAGTTGTTTTGCAAGTAAAATTGCAAAGTTAGTAAGTCAGCCATTCTACTGTACATTTAGAATGTATGTATATGTAAACAAAATTCTGTTGAAATGAGATGTGTTTCAAGAAGCAATATTTCATCATGAAAGGATTTATTAAATTTTAGTTAAAAAGGAAAAGTCTTTCAACTTTACTCAGCATTTTCAACGAACTCTACTACACAAAAAGTAGGGATCACGGAGTATGGAATATGCAATACGATATTTTTGTTTTCTTTCATTCATTTCAAAGTTTTTTGGTACTAAATACATATACATGGTTTGGAGGGGGAAACATGCCAAACATCGTTCTAGCGTAAAAATTTAGTAAATCATTTATATTGAATATTAGAAGAAAAAAATTGTCGCTTGTTTTACAAGTTTTGAATTATATGCGTACGACTAGTAGACTACTACATGGATGTTAAATGCACGGCCTCACCAAATATTTACCACAGTTCGAATTCTTGTCTTGCCATGGATGTATTTCCAGAACCATTTTGGCCCAATAAACAAGACTACTCTCAGCCTTTGCCATTTTATTTATGGACTACTCAAAAATTCAATGTTTTTCTTTACACACAGATACATCCGGTTTTACGACTTAGAAGACAACGCACAAGCCGCAGAGAAAGTCATTCCCAGTTGAACATTAGGGAAGACTATTAAAACCCGGAATACACAGAGATACATTCTACGAAATATCCAAGCTACTCTAAAATAAAAGGCATGTCAGAAAAAATGTTACATTTTATGCGTAATCAGAGTATATGTTGTGGTGAGAAGAAGCTAAACCCAATCTTATACATCATATGACAATGTGTTTCACTTGAGACTCGTTCAAGATAACTTTTTCCTTTCTTTTGTGAAACGTAGACGAATGTGACTGGCCAAATATCAAGTCTACGTATTGTACTAGTAGTATAGCTATGCATAGGTAGGTAATATATTTTTTGACATTTTATTGTGCAAAGAAATTTAGAAAGAACGTTTGTATTCGTACGTTTGTATCAGCTTTTCATTTTATTGTACGAATGGTAAGTATAGCTGTCTGTTGGCTGTGGTTGGAACTCGGGACAAGTGAAAATTTTGATAGTTCCCTCTACACATGTCATAAACCACAATTCAAGAAATCCAATTTGTCAATTTTTGGAATCAAGGAATGCTACTTGATTTTTTTCAGAGATTCAAGATGTTCAAGTAGTGCACTGCCCATCCTAGAAATAAGTAAAGAGGACAACAATCATAAAATTTTCTTTCACAGAAGTGACCATACATGCACACACATACTTTGGTTAGAAAGCTAGCTATAAAATTCGTGCTTACACTTGTGTTCAAATTCAAGTCGAAATTACAAGAGTACTTGGAACAGTAGTCTTAAGCATTTTTTTTGAGTATCACTAGTATAATCCTGGGTCTCAAACTTGGAAATGTCGCATACTTTTTTCCCTCAAAGCAACGAAAGGGAATGAATGGCTTTAGCTATAAAATGTAATTTTTGCTCTTTTATTTATAGCGTTATTTCACTGATAAAACCCTATAGAAAATTTTGCGCATAGAAAGAAAGTAAAATGCAACTTTAAGCAAAGCATTGCAACTTGCAACTATTCTTTGATAAATACGTGGTCATAAGAATTTTTTGGCTTATTTTTATTAGAAAGTACAATGCTGTCATTAGAGCTCCTTCTCCAAGTACTCACAAGTTTTCTAAACTTTGCATTGTTAAAATTTAAGGGTACAGTACACTGAGATTTTTTCTTACACAAAATATGCAACTAAGACCATCGCCTGAAGAATCTTGCATACAGGAATAGTCTAAGCTACTGGGTTAATAAAAAGTTGGTATAAGAAATTCAGAACCTTTTGCAGTTAACTGTTTAAAATTCGATATTGATATTAGCTACTTGATAAATAGTTTTCCAACTTTTATAACAGATATAATCAAAAACGATGATAACTGAATGTCCTTTCCAATTTCGCAAGCTTATTTTTTTAAAGTTGAAATGAAATGCGGGTAGATTTTCTTGCAAAGTTTGAGTTTACACGTTAGTTTCAAGGTTTTACTAAAGATATTGCAATCCTACACACGTACCAAATGTACTCATGTGTGTGTTGCAATCAAATCATGTGTTAGTCCAAGTGACAAAAATATATGCACATTAATTTATTATGCAAAAAAACTACAACTTATTCAACGAGCAGGGAAAAGTTTAAGCCTATGGGATATTCAAAAGGTTGAATTTACTGTGAAAAGTCTGTTTTAACCATTGACTTCTTTCACCATCCTCTCTTCTCTTTAATTCTATTCTGCGCTTCATTTTCTATTCTATGACGATGATGATGGCATGTCTCATATACTGCCAAAAACCTGAATTTTCATCTTCCTTCTTTTCACTCCCGCTCCCAAACTTTCCATTCGAACGGTACCCCACCACTTTCACATTGCAATGCTGAAATACACTTTTACTTGTGTGAATACAATAACTTTACCCTTTGCTTTTATAATATGTGATGTTGGGTAGTTGTAGAGCAATAGCAGCATCAGTACTACTTCATTTCATTCTCTTGTCGCTTTCCAGATAGCATTTCTGGTCTCCCAGTAGATTTGAGAAAACCAACAACGATGACGATATACGACACACAAAACACTGTGCAATATATCCCTACATAACTATTCTCCTTTTCTCTGGATTGTATTTCAGCTTGGACATCTTTCCATGCCAAAAACCTTTGGTATGTGTATATGATGTTTTAACACACGTCAGTCAACCAGCCTGTAGGGAAATCCTGTGAAATCCACTATTTTTAAATGTTCGTGATAATATAGAAAATGGAGAATATGGACGTGTTCGAAATAACTTTGTATCAAATACATATGTACATGGAGCTGCTTTATCGTCTATATACTTCTTTCACTAATAGTATTGTACATACACATCAACATCAGCACCACCACTGCGTGTTCTAGATTGTGAACAAGATTTTTAGCAGCTTCATTAAAATTATACCACCGACAACCAAGTTGGTTTGGAACATTATTCTAATCATGCCTTGGACTGAACGGATAAATTTTAGTTCATTTATGATTGAAATACCTACAAGTTACGTACGTGCTAATATTGTGACAAAACTTCCATTTGATTCTATACGAATAGAAAAACATAGCTTTGTAAAAATTAATTTGTACTCAGTGCGCCGACAGACACGTCCATGATTAGTCTTGTGCCATTGCAAGGACTTTTCTGTTACCGTGCGTGTAAACCTAGCTTAATAAAATAGTATAGCATGGATATATATATATATGTTTGGCAGGAATAGTGGTGATGGTGGTAATAGTGGTTGTAGTGAGGTAATAGAAGAGGACCGACCACAACCACAAAAGTTTGAGCTCGAATGAACTGAGTTTTTGAAGAGCCAACAGCAAAAGAGAAAGTAGAGAAGGGAAAAAGTTTTTTACATGTAGAACCTTGCATAAGTTTTGTAATCGGTACATTGTGTATGTATTTGAAAAGTTCACTCACATTTACAAACTTCTCAAATAATTCCAGTCCTGGCCTGGCCTGACTTGGGTTTGGGTAGCATCTAACTTTGTACACCAATTTTCAATAAGACTTTTGTCCCAAAACTCTGTAAAAGTGTGATACAAAGTTTTTAAGAGCAACAGCCATACAACATCAATATACAGAAGCAAAGGAGCAAAAGATTTCAATGCAAGATGGAAAAGTGGTGGTGGTGGTGGGTAGTGGGTATTATGGTGGTCGACGTAACATGGGAGGGGGGATATGGATGTTGTGTTATCAACGTAGTCATTTTGCTCTGGAAGGAAGGGCGAAGCAAAAGTTGGTTTCTTATAAATATTATAGTGTGTGTGGGAAAGCTAGCGTTCTCCGAAAATATACATACAGTATATTTATGCAATCTGATCTTTTCTGCTCTTCTTTCTGCTCTTGCTCTCTCACGAGAACGACATGATGATGTGAAGTGAATGCCATGATGATTCTCTCACAGAGGCGTGTACAAAAGTACACACATATAGGTTGTATAAGTCCATAATATTATATGTATGTCTGTTAGTTTTTCCTTGTCACTGAAACGAACTTATGGATGAAATATGAAGTGTGGATCTAGTCAAGTCAGCTGCTTCGAAGTTTGTACTCTTTTGACATGTCACGAAGTAAGCTCTATTATTGGGGATTCGTGGGTTGCGTTTTCTAGTAATTGAGCTTGTATTTTTGTGTAATAATATAAACTTTTGGCGTTTTTCTCGCTTGGGGCTATAGACTGCTTTGAGCCAAAACTTTACCCCTACTATAAATAGATACTAACATTTACAATTAAGTCTACTCACTCGCTTTAGAGAAATATAAATGTTGTTGGCCTATTTAAGAAAATGGATATTAATTCGGGAAAATGTCGATTATGATGGTGACACTACCAGAGAGTTGTCAACTGAGCCTTTTAAGTTCTCGGGTAGCAATAAACTATGTCGTATTCAAGTTGTATAATTGCTAAGTACTTTCCTCGAGCAACGTTTCCTCACTTTGTTTTATAACTCATAAAATTCATGGAACTTTCTCTTTTATTTGTTTTCTTCTAGAAGTCTCTCGTGTTTAGTACTTGCTTGATTCATTATGATATAAAAAATACGACACGCACATAATTTTGTGTGTTGTGTACCATTCAAGACTACTAATATCGGCTAAACAAGTTTGATACTTTTACTTTAATAGCAAAAATATGTGGCTCTATTTGCATGTGAATATGTATCTGTTTATATGACTTTTCAAATTAAAACATTTCACACGATGCACTATAAAGTTGTTATTAACGCATGAACCAAGTAATTAAACAAGAAGTAAAAGTCACGGAGTCACGGATCGTTAGGTCACAATTTTACAGCAGACTGCATAATATATGGACACAGGAAAAGGCACACCCATCGTATTTAAAGTTATTTTTTGCAGTGGCTATAATATGTTTTTTTCATTAAATTCCGTAAATACATTATTCACGGCTATTTGTCACAATATTTTGTGAGTTTACACAAATGAAAGAACAATACTGAACTAATTTTAGCTGTCTTTTTAAGAATTTCTAGTTCAGTGTTATTAGTAGTGTTTTGTGAATTATAATCAATCCCTGTGGCTGTAACTTGTTAGGGTTCCGTGTATAAATGCATTCTTTAAAAATGTATATGGGCATAATATATCACCGGTGTATATGGTGTTAGTATAACGCTTGGTGGCGAAATACGACGATGATGGATGGTAGGATGAGTAGGGTACGGTTTGATCTGGTGTGGGGAATAAATTAATCATCCGGGTATCCGAACCTGCTGCTACATGTAGTGGATTTGTAGTACTTCATTACTAACGCGTAAAGTGTTGTCTTCTTTCACCATTGGATTTTTACACGATGTTTTGTGTATAACTACATAACACTTTTTTGAAAAAGGATCTACTTTCACTGTCAACTTGTACACCTAAACCACACCTGACGTGGGTTTCTTGATCTCATATTATGCAAGTTTTAACATTAGCAATACTTGTTGAATCGTATAACAGGGTAAGTAGTTCACTTTTTAATGTGCTCTGTTAATAATTTTTAGCACTTCGGTAACTACTTAGCATTGACTAAAAAGAGTATCAAAATTGAGTAAGAAATTAATGACGACACAATAGTTTAATAAATTACGAAAAGTGCAATTTTAAAGGAATTGAAACTAAAAATCTGCATCTTCTGTGTGTCTACACAATTGACCATGTTTTATTGTGTCGTTTGTTTTACTACTTGTTTCTTTATGCATCCAAAAGAACGTTGTACAGTTCTGGTAGCATGTTGAGTTAAAGAATGAGTAATGACTTTATCCAGACAGATGATAAATTGAGACAATTGTGAGCCGTAACAAGATCTCTGTCACGCCAGCATCTCTACTTGAGTGTGAATTTATGTCAGCATAAAGTTCTTTTATGCATATATATATTGTACCAAAAATTGTTCACAGAAATTGTACATTTACAGTTTATGCATATAAAACATGCTTCTATTTATGTGAATCATTCTCAAAGTTTACACCATCTATCATCTACACAGGTAAAGTACATTAAACCATTAGATTCCATTATTCATGTTTCTTAGATCAGCCAATTAGCCAGCACTAAAATTTCACGAAAGCATAAAGTGTCAATCATATTTTTCTATGCAACAATGTTAGTTCGAAGAATAAAGATGGCAGAAGATTAAGAGGTGTAGTCTACTTGTAATCTGCATGTTAGTACATTGCTGTCTACACACGATCACACGACATGATTTTCATAGTCACGCAACATGTTTTATTTCTATAAAGTAGCCATTTTATCAGAACCTCCTTTACAGTAATTATAAAAGCAAACCATTGACCATTGACTTCTTGAATTAATGAGTTATTGTACTCCTCACATATTTTCGTAATGATTGTGGATTTTTTTTACCATGTTCCTCAAAAAATATTTAAAATACCTATGGTTAGCTTGTGATGCTGTGCATTTTTTTCTGTTCTATTGAAGAATACAAGTTTATCTACTATCAAATGGCAAATATATTTCGTTCAATTGCACGCATCGATACCAGACTTTAAAGTGTATTTTCCTCCGTTACGCATCCCTTGAGTACACTGTGTATGTAGGTAAATATACACATATTTACATGAGGTTTTGTGAAGGTACTTTTCAGTGAAAATAATAAAAACATGTAACAGAGGTCTCCCTTCTCATCTCCCTCCTGCCTATAACAAATAACATGTATTTTATAAGGTCGCATCTCTGAAATGGATGACGGAATATATACGTGACACGCACAGAATTCATAATACTTTCCTTACTTGTCCAATGCAATGCAATGGCTGTCTGCTGCTTTGTTTTACGCAAACGCATCTAATTCTGTTTGAAAATACTTAATACGTAATACAACATAATATCCAATGATACAAAACATGTTCCATGCGAAGATGACGGTGGTGGATGCAAGATTGAGTCGAGGCGACCACCCCGATAGACAGACAGAAGACCCAACAATCATCTTTTTTCTACCCTTCTTTCATCTGATGACTCCTTCGTATTCCCCTGATCGCTCCTATGATGATGACGGTGATAATATGAAGGCCGTCAAGTAAGCAGCAAGCATTCACTTAAAATGAAAAGCTTCAAGTTTCATTTGATGCAGAGAGGATACTCAAACAGGGACCCCGGAAAACCTTTTACCAATCTATACGAAAGTACATTATATCGTTTTTAATAACACCGTATCTTCACATATTATCAACCAAACAACGCAACGGAGTATGGGTTATTTCAACACTTGTGATGTTGCTATATGTATCATGGCATGTACATAAATATGGTATGATACACCACTATATATATACGCCCATATTTAATGTCCATATACATGATACACCAGGAAAAATATAAAAGTGCAATAATGATAATATCTGTTTCCTAAAACATCAGAAATAATAACATGTACTTTTATCATGAGCGTCAGCATGTTCATCAGAGTTCAGAGATGTGATGTTTCATGCTAAATTTTCTTGCTTATTCAGCAGGCATTATTTTTTTCTTTCAAAAGATGTCAAAATATTTTTTGTTTGGAAATAAACAGCAGGAGCGTAATGGGTATAATGAAGACTCCACCGTGATGAAAAATTAACGAAATTAATCAAGCCTTTCTCTCCGAAGTTCTCATTTTAATTATGTAAACTACAATGTTCTCTCTCTTTTGCACTTCATTACTTAGCATGACACAAGGAAGTGTGAAAATGAAATAAATAGACATTGCCATTCTGATGATCTTCACGGTTTAGAGTTTTATTTAGATCATCATCAGTTTTAGCTAGATTCTGTATTTTTTTCTCTATGAAGTGCTTATTCAAGGGTGATCGCCGACTTAGCGTACATGTACATAATATTTTATTCGTGGCAGACGGTGATTTTCCTTTGAAGCGAGCAAAAGAGAGCCATATTAGGAACAAAAAACTTCGTGCGTGTTATATTAGACATACGAAGCGCCTGCATATATTATTTTGACAACTAATCCCTTCTGATCCCAGCTTAATCCGGAATGATATCCTGACTAATACGGCTTACTTTAATTCAACTAAAAAGCGCCTCTTATAAATAATCATACACTATTAAAATGCAAATTTACAATAGACGGCTGGTTGGTTAAAATATACTATGCTATACTGGTCCAAAATAATTATTCTTGGTTTTTATGGAGGTAAAATTTAAATGATGAATTTCTTATCCTAATTATATTATATTAAAAAATATCAAATTGCAATGCAACAACACTTATATTTTGTAGCCATTTGTGGCTCCAAAATCTAGCACTATTTTTTTGTTGAGTCAAAAAAAAACTCCACCGTCAATTATGAAACTACATGTGTAATCCCATACCGATTAAAGTTTTGACGTTTGTCGAATTTTTTGCAATAACCGTTATCATTAAAACGAAGGACATGTTACACAATTATTTTTTAATCGTAACTGAAAATGCAACCTGTAATTTTAGGGTAAATGATATACGTAAAAATACGTAAAAATTAACATGTAGGTTTACACATGTATCTAATTATAACTTCTCTGAGCGACGTGGTCCGGTGTTAAATAAAAAATAGCATGATTCTTATTTGTGTACAGAAGAAAGCGATAAAGAGAAAAGTAAGGAAAGTAGTTTGCCACTGCTAATGCATAATGTAAACATGATCAACGATCCTGTTTGCTTTCCTTGCGTCTCGCGTGATGTAGTACGCAGTCCAGTTACTATATATGTACTACCCTGGCCCTGTTCCGTTGTTGCCGTTGGTTGTGGAGAGTGAATGATGGTTGGTTGAATGAGGCGTTGAATTGAGGGAGTGAGCAAGCAAAAAAGTGAACTAAGTCGTGGGTAAAAACTTTGTTCCAGACGTCCATCATTGCTTATATACTTCGGCTTATATACTTTGCTTACTAATACGATTTTATAAAACCATATCCAACGGTTTATATACTGCATAGCAATGTGTGGTTATTGCCTTTGCGTTTCTGTTCTACTTCCCATTCATTCCACCGCAACATTACTCATTACACAACTTTTTTGGCTTATAATATGAGGGACGGTCTAGTTTATGTACTACAAGGATACTGACGTTACTTTTTTGCAAAATCGAAACTTAACGACATGTGCATTGTGTATATTACAAAGTAAAGTGTGTTTTTGGAATTTAAGCACACACGCGAATCGGCAAACGTTTGAGCAACAAAGTACTATGGATTTGAACTTTAAATAGTTTGTCAATAAGACGGTTGGTATAAATAGAATTTTGTGTGTTTACTTCTTGAACAGAGTTCTAAATTATTTTACGGATGCTAATAAAGCGTGCAACTCTTTTGACATTTCATGCGTGAGAGGTGATGTGATGCAAGTAATTATATTAGGTTCAATCTTCAATATACTTACTAGATATTCTGCTACTCGCGGATCCGACTTGTTGTTTGTGTTGATTTTCACAGCGATGAATAGTGATGATGATAACGATGACTTATCCCTTTTGCAAGAGAACAAGAAATTCACCATACTAAAAGGTTTGACCATGATTCAGCAAAAAAAAAGTTGGTGAAAAGTGGAGGAAGTGTACTGGTTTTGTTTACTGTTTGGAACAACAGCAAAGAGAAGATACACAGTCATCATCACAAAAACAGCTTCCCCTTTTCATTTCGGTCGTCAAAAATAGTTTACAACTTGTGTGATGAGACTGTTGTGTTGTTCACGACATCACGACTGCTTTTATTGAAGATGATGAGAACGTGCAAGTTGACAGCAGATGGTACTAAACAGAAAAAACGAGGAGTTTGGTTGTACTTCAAAAAATAAATTCTGTAGCGTTTTCCTACAATATGACCAATACCATAAGTTTGACAGGAAAAAAACGCACAAAAATATTGATAAATAATGTTTATCTATCTATGTATGAAACGGAGACAGGTTGTCGTACTCTTGTTTCTCTCTTTTTATGTTACTCTTTCCTAATGATATTATTAGTTTGCTTTTCGGAATGAAATAAAAGTTATAAGAAAAGAGTCCGGTGTGTTTTTTATATAAGATCTATTCAAGTTATTTTTTTGTTTGTTGAATGAATGACAGAAAAGGAGACGGTGACTTGACTCTTTGTTGCTGTTCCCGTAAAAGTAAACATCTCTACTAGTTCTCCTCTACTAACTTGTTTTTTCCTTTGAAAAAGGAACGTAGCGTTTCCTTGTTTGTTTGTCAGCTAGTAAGAGTGAGTTGGTGTGTGTTCAAGAGACAAAATCAGGATGTCAGGAGACAGACGGATGAAATCAAACAACAAGTCACCACCACAATGCCAACACTCTTTTTACATGTATTTTCTCCTTGTTGTCTCCCATTTTATTTGATACTGACTGACTGGCTGTTGAAGAGCAAAAGAAAAGGACTAGGATGATGATGAGGAGAAGAGAGTGCAATGTGAGTAAAGCAGACAGAGAGAAAAGAGAGACAGAGAAGAAGGAACAAAAATTGTACAAGTGGTCTTGTGTGTTTTTCTATAACCGAGAGACCGAGTAAAGTAGCGGTGATGGTGGTCGCAATACATATGATGATGATGGAAGCAGTAACGAAATGGTACATACAACTCGTCGGTCGGAAAATGTCTTTTTGCTTTTTTGGTGCAATATGTAGTATAGCCTAAACATTATAATATATTATTGTATTATTCCTAAAGGAGGAAAAAGGAGCAGCCACCATACTCATACTAACAGAACAGTCAGTTGGACTATATCTTTGTGAAAATGCTTGAATCTTTTATCGTCATATGGGCGTATATTGTACGAGTGTGCATCTCTGTGTACTTTTTCTATATCTGTAGGAGATTTTTAGTAAATATATAAAAACGTGCTTGTGAGAGTCTACATACACACATAAGATAGTTAGTGCATCAGTACACAGGCATGTACGTATGTGCTCACTTGTACACACACCAAAACTGAAATAAGGGGAATTTTCTGGTGTACATATCTTTTTAGGAGTAGGAAGTACTGAGGGAAAGAGAGCAGAGTAGCAGAAAGGAGAAGAGAATTAGAAAAGAGAGAAGTCGGGTCCTCGTCACAGACAGGAGGGCAAGGCAACCCGTGCTTTATCCAATTTTATCCGCAGAATCCACGGGATTGGTAAAGGGAAAGTGTCGTTACGTTGCGTCCTTAGCGCCAGCACCACCATTCCTCTTTCAACAGCAACATATAATACACTTACACACGCCACACAAAAACGGAGTGCTATAGTGAAAGGAATTTTCTCTCTCTCTCTTTCCGCACGTCCATACGTCGTCTTGTCTGTACATTCAATATTCGTACAATTCCTTTGCTTTTTGAAAACTACTGCCACCAAACTATGTATTTGAATTCTCCCTGCTGACTCTCCAGTTTTTCCTGTTCAACAACAAACCAAACTGAAAGTGAGTCGTACAAGTCGTTTTCGTAAAACGAAGTAGTAGCCTTGGCAGACCAACTAACTATATACACCATTTGATGATGATGACGACGGCAAAGGAGATGGAACAAGTGTATACAACCAAGCAGTCAGTAGAAGAAGTAACAGAGAGAGTGAGAGTTTCTCTGCTATGATCAAAAGCCAGAAAGAAAGAGACTACACTACAGTGTGGCACAAAATTATAGGACCACATTTTATTTTGTTACGTATAATGCAGCAGCAAATTATTCCATATTGAAAATTCATTAAAAATATAGAAAACCCAAAATTTAATATAATTTGTCACCTTACAAATTTGCTAAATTATCTAGTCAATTGGAAACATAAATGTCGCCCTAAAATCAATCAATGAGTAGCTTGAGCACTGTTAAGTTTAATGTTTCAGTAGATCAGATTTTAGTGATACAGATAGATAAGTAGATATGATATGGACACTATATCTATGTATATGAACGTTTTGGCCCTGAAATGAAACCTGAATTGACCTTGTATGAAAATTAAAATTCATCAAATATTATGCATGGTTTATATGTTGGAATTAATTGATTTGCGTGCTATTTTGGAAATTTTTAAAAATATTATGTGGTGGTCTACAAATTCTGTGTCACATCTTAATCTGAGCTAAATCATACTTCTTTATAGTATATCTTTATACGCTCTTTCAACCACCATCACACAATCATTCCTTCTTGACTTGCATTGCATCAAAGGCATGACCGTAGCAACTTACATTTCAGTTTTCTCTTGGCTATACAGTTAACCAAAAAGGAATTGTAGCAGACGAAATAAGTAGTAGTAGCTTCGCCGCTGCCACCACCACCACTAGCTTTTGCTTTTATGTGCTTTCTTCATGGCAATGGCACAAGTAGTGGTAGTCAGTAGTAGCAGCATGTGGTTCAGCAATCAAGAAGACTTTCTTTTTGGACTTTTTTTTTAGATTTTTTCCTACTTGTATGGTATGTGTACATGTCTCTGTATAAAACCACTTGTGTTTCAATGTATTACGCTTTTTAACATTTTCCCCCTCTCTACATGAAGTATTATTTCAGCTTATTCGTCTGCTGCAGCCACAGCCGTTCTGCTACTATGTACTACTTCCTTTTTTGTAATAATAATACGAAGATAAAGTAGTAAATACGTTTGCTATAAGAAATTTTTTATTGCTTTTTGGCAGAGCTGTAAGAAGTAGCTGTAGCACTTTGCATGAAAATCATTCCTATCTGAAAAATGAGCACTAACACAGATTTTTCTCTTTAAAAAAATAATCCCACACTGTTTTCTAATATACACTTATTTATTTCACAGGAAGTCATATCTAATACACAAGATTGTTGAAAAACTTTTGTATCTCTAAAAAAAGAAGAAGAGAGAAAACTATTCTAGACAAAGTACAAACAATTCTTTTCGCAGGATTTCTTGCTTTTTTCATTGTCGGCACAAACAGCGTGTGGTGCTGTATACATTTTCCATGCCACTTTGTTGACAACGTGGCAGTAATCTAACACAGCTTCAATGCGACGCACATTTATTTATGAATACGGCAGCTAGAAGACAGACTAATGAGTTTTTTTAGAGAAGAAAAAGAAGCTGCCACTTGGTATTTTGTATTAAAAGATCACAATTTGATCATTGTCTCAAATACAGACTCTTGTCCTTTTCACAATGAAATTTTCTCTGGTTTTATTCTTGTGATATTTCCAGCCTATTGTAAAAACTGAATATACATGGTTTAAAGATATACAAACGTATGCTTGTATATACATGTGTCTAATTGATATTTAATTAAGCCAATTAACGACAGAATACTCTAAAAATATGAATAGAAGATTAAAAACAAAAGCCGTAGTCTAGAAAATGATGAAACAACTCAACACTGAATAAGGTAACTCTACAATACACACTGCTTCACGCTTAATAAAGTTTTGTATTACCAACTACCAACCAAGTAAGTTGTGTGATGTTACAATGATGCATGCAAGCAGAAGAGAAGGAAAACCTCTTGCGTTTTACTGGACTGGACACACGTTGTTTCCCTTTAGAGGAACGAGGATCACACACAACAACAGACTGAAACTGTGGATCTCCTCTGATGATGCTCACACATCCCTTTCAAAAGTTTATCTTTTAACTCTCACGCTAATATATGTGTACAATTTTTGTCCTCTCTTTTGCTCTTATCCTCCTGCTTTTCTTCTGCGCCTTCTTCGTCCTCTCGTTGCTTTTTTTTTCATTCTTACACAATTTTATATATTTTCATCCATGTGTGTTCACCGGTTTTTTGTACTAAAATTTTCTACTGCTCCTTCTTTTTCTTCCTGTCCCATAAAGAGAGTCAAGTTGACGTAATAAAAAGTTTTTGTAAAGGTGATATTATACCAAAGAGAGGTTACGATGGTATAAGGTACAAGATAGTATATTTTTCCTCAACTAACTTATAAAGAACTTTATTATTATTACCGTAAAATGTACATTGTCAATTGTATTGTGTTTTTAGGAGATAATACGATCTGTATTTTCACAACCTCAGAACATTTTACTACGTGCGCATATTTTTCCAGAATAACATTATTGCATACCAATATACATACAATAAGAAAGAAAAAAGTTTACTTAGAATCAAGGCAAGGGTATTGCATCACAATCACAATTTACAACACGATACACATACTGCACAGTTAAAATATATATTCCATTCCAAACAGGGTTACTTGAACGTTTCATCGACAATAGACGACAGAAACAACAACACTCGTTGTTAAAATGTATTATTATTGTAAGACATGATGGCATTCGACTATCTTATGAGACAATATATTATGGGCAGCCACAGAGCGAGAGATGTTGAGGGACAAAAAAATATTCCTGTTGTGTACAAGAAAATGCTATTTTTTGAGCAACAACGCAACCAACAAAGATACAAAAATGTGTTTATAAACATAAACTATAGAGGAATGGAGAAAAACTGCTCTGGAGAAGATAAAACACTCGAGTTATATTGCATTAAATTCCACATTTTTACAGACTTGTCAAACGTTGATAAAAACTTTGAACAAAACGTCTCCAACGTACTTTGGAAGATCAACGTTGCACATACATAGCAGAGAACAGAGATATATGCGTTATTATACACACATAATTGTAATAAAAGGTTTATTGGTGAATTGTATTAGGAACTTTTGCAAAAATATATATTTATTTGTACTAGAAAACAATGCCATCCCCGGAAGACTGCATAAATATTATCAGCTTTGTATTGTACAGAAATGTTTTTGTTTTTAAGTCTACTATTAACTGGAGAGTCTCTCGTTTTCTGGACCAAGAAAAAGTATTCATGTTTTTCTGTCTCCTACTACTCTCCATGAAGTCCTTACTTATTTGCTACCGTGATAAAGTTTTATACTAGTGTGAGTACAACACACATTGTACATTACACAAGCCAAGAATAATAATAATGGTAATAATAATACTGCCTGATAAAAAGTTAGTGAGAAGTGGCATTTGGTTGTTAAAGCTCTCTGGTTATAGTAAAGTATGTAGAGAACGACTGACTTTCTATGATGTTATGTTTTACTTTATGTATGAATTTGTTATATAAATATAACGTAACACTAGCTAACACATATAATGTTACACCGGGAAGTTGTTACTATTGCATGAATTGTTCTTACTACTATATCATATCGCCATGTGGGCCACGCTATGCAGGATTATGTATGTAGATCATGAAGCAATAAAATCAAACGAAGCGTGTGTACATGTGAGTGTGTGTACACTTCCACCATATACCAATTTTGACGTAGGAAAAAAAGGCAACATATCATCATTCGTTTCATATCCATCTCTAAAACGGCAAAAATATATAATAAGTTCTGCATTTATTATTTCACAAATGCGACCGATATTGTTTTACAAAATGTTACCTTTTTTGTGGCATCACTTACTGTCAGTGAAATTGTAAAGGAAAAATTAGAAACCCATTTCTACGACAGGGAAAACGACAATAATATTTTGCTATACAGTGTGGTTGAAATAATAACAAATGCTATTTGTAATATTTGGAGCAAAGTTAATATTGTATCAAACATATTATACATTGTTAGGCAAAAAGTAATATGGAATTCATGAATGAGAGAGAAATGGTCCCGCATCAGGAAAAAAATACGATGAATGTGTGTGTAAATACTTGTATTCATTATGTATAAAGCAATAATAAAAGAATGTGCTATATAAAATAAAAATACAATACAATGTATAGCTTATATTATAAATATTATAAAGAGATATAATAATACCATGTTGCTCATGATGATGGGATGAGAGAGAGACTGGCGAATAACTCGTGCTTTATTTCAACATAAAAGATAGGAAGAGAGAGAGAGAAGATGAGCGTGGAAGAACCTTTTAACCGAAAAGAAAAGCATCTCTCTTCACTGAAAGCGTGATAGATAGAGAGAGCAAAAGTATTTGATATACAATAACTATGAATTATATCCTAAAAGGCATGCGATATCGAAGTGGCGGTGGTGGTGGTGATATGGTATAATGTATACAGCAGAAAAGTAAAGTTCTAACCGGAGAGGAGGAAGAAGAGTAAAGAAGAATCATAAGGAAAAGAAGAGAAGAGAGGCAACAACGACCAAGTTTTACTTGCTATTATATTGCTTCTTCAGCCACTGCTACAATACAGCCACCACCATACCACGAGCATATACATTGAAGAAGAAGAAGAGAGAGAGACCCCCAAATTTTGAAGCAAATGGCCAACTATAAATCCTAGCAATAAATTTTATTACCCCCTCGTCGAGCTCACTGCCATAAATAACGCACCTAAAAGTCAAACGCCGCGAATATAACCTTTAACCATGCTACTAGGAATAAACTGAACGAACGAAAAAGAAGAAGGAATAATACGACGAGAACTGACTACAACATTCTGGTCTGCCTTTTAATAGTTACCAAAAAGAGAGGCAGAAAAAAAGAATATACAGAGATATTTATACACACAGACATAATATTATAATGCTTGAGTTGTTGGGTACCGCCGCTGCTCCTTCACTATGCTGCCTTTTCACAAAAACTACGCAAACTAATACTAACCACCACCACCATAACTAGTAGGCAGAGAGTTGGAAGAAGAGGACGAGAATATTACTTGCTGCTCTACACACTCCACATCTCTCTCTACAAAGTCCTATTATATCTACGATAATAATAAAGCACACGATCTGTATCAACGGAGAAAAAAGGAGGAAAAATGTGCGGAAAAACTATGTAACAGCGAAAAAAGAAGAAGAAGCAAAAGCAACATACATAAAGATGTAAAAAAGGATATGGAAAGCTTTATAATTCTTTTTACAAGACCGAAAAAAGAAAAACACTACACAATTTTATATTATATATGTTTTTCTCTTAAAAAACTAAAGAGGAGAAAAATGCCCTGCTCTTATAATGTATATTAGTTGCAGCATCCATCCAGAAAAGGCAGCTGATGGCAATGGAGAAGGAGGTGAAAGATAAAATAATATTCCTAGTGGAAGCAGCAGTGGTAGCTAAGTTTTTTTAGTTTTATTCTGTATTTTTTTTGCTATCTCGATTTTTCATCATTGGAATAGGCAATGAAAAAAGGAAAGGGAGAGAGTATGAGCAACAGACGCAGAAAAAAACAGGACAGGGAATCAAGAAGTAAATGAGGAGAGAGTGGGGATGTGGTAAAGTGAACTTAACCAAAAGAGAAGTTCACATAAGCCAAATGTTTGACGAAAGTTTTTCACATGTAGAAAAGAAGAGCAAGTAAAGTAAAGTGAGTTGTGAGAGAGAAATAGAGATGAAGAGAGAGAAAAGAGAAACTACGCTAAGCTCGTCTTCATATCACATCTCTCAAGTGTAACGTGTGGGGATATGGTTTGGGGTTTTGTTTGATGGGGAGGAGGAACTGGATTACTTTTATGGAGAAATGGTGGTAAATGGTAATGATGATAATAATGGGGATTGTGATGAAGAAAGGTATGGGGGATAACACTTGTCACTTGGTGTCACTGGCACTGACACAAACACGCACACACAAAAGCTGGAGACTGCAAGTCAAGTCCGTGTCATATACGCACGGCGGTCCGACGATGAATGAGTCGGCTGGTTTGTGTTTTGGTAGGGAGAGAGTCGAAAATGGGAATGGACTAGGCATTTGAATTTGGTGGTATGCCTGTGCGGATTTTGGGGGAATACGAGACGCATGTCTCACAAGCAAGTCGTTTAATTTTCAGTTTATACACATAAAGAGTTATGCAACAGTAGTAGTTTTTGGGAAGTTGCATTGCATAACTTGAATTCGCATCAACTCCAAATGTAACAAAACCACTGACTGAAACTGTATGAAAACCACATGATCAAAAGGGTAATTCTATAGTGATCTTCTATCAATTTTGTTCTAATGTTGTCTTACGAACATGCATACTTTATGCAAACCGTATTTTGCAGAAATTATTGTAACGACTTGTTCTACGTTTAGGGTAAACTATAAAGTATTCAGACAGACCAAAGAAAAAATACGGATATAGTACCGATACATACCAAACAAAATTGCTAATGATATGAGATGCTAGATGATGGCAGTATTTCAGTAAAATTACACACATGTCAAACGGAACGGAACAATATGACTACAATTGAGCTACGATAAAATTCAATAGAAGCTTTGAATTGTAGATGAGGTTCTAAACTCAAATATTTTTAAAATATTAGATATGTCATTTTTTGTGTTAACTTTAGAATTTTCTTATCTGCTCAAAATTTGTAACGTTGTATTGGGCTTTTATCTGTCATCTGCAAAGTTTTTGCCGAATTTCGCTACTAAATACATCCCATGTTATGCCAAATAGTAATAATTTAACATGTAATTTATGTTCTCTAATTACAAGAATCCTCATGTAAGCCATCAATGGCTAGTATGAATTCCTAGAATTCAAAATAGTCCCTTTAATGAATGTAGAATTTAATGGAATGGTAAGATTGAAGACAAGATTCCACACAACATTCATAAACTCTTGTCTCGATGCTTAAATGTAAGTCCAGTTAATAGTCTCGGTCATAATTATTGTTGTGTTGTGTGTAGGCGAAAGTATTCCAACATTGTATCAAAAGTCGTTCAAAGTTGTAGCGAAGAATACATGTACATTTTATTCACTATTCACTGATAATTAAATACATTTGGTGAACTTCCAGAAATTGGAAAACCAATACACATGAACTAAATTTTTAGTATAATATGCAGAGCTCCGAAATCTCTCTGGCATAGTATTTTGATCCTACAGCCAAAATCTGATGTAATAAAAATACTTAGCAGAGCAGACAGAAAGTTGCATACAGACAGACATGGTGTTTTGTGAATTAATACAAGGAGGTAATATATACTTGCAGAGTTGACTGTTTACCAAAAAGATTTATCATGGATGACTGGAACAGGCTTTACAGATCAAACAAGCGATGATCATGTATTTCTGATAGTGATACAACCACCACCTACAGAGCGCATCTTGATAATACTTTATGTATATCTCAATACATTTAAAGTAAATGTGTATATTATTATTATTTAGCAACTGGAATGCCAACGTCAACCGAAAACATTTTGACCACGGTAAAAATAATGGATAAATGTAAGTACATATACTTATAATAATAGTAATCATAATGATGATAGTAATAATAACACTATACAAATAAGATGTGTCTTTATAGATGAGATGCTGCAGAGATATTTTGCTGTTGTTGTTTATACTACAAACTATGGACATTATAATGCACTTTGTATGTACACATTGTGCACTTAAACGCATGAATGCGAATGGGAAATTACATGGAATCATGGTAGCGTAAAATGAAGATATGAGAAAACAATCAAAGAGTGTTTTTGTTCAACTTAGAAACAAGTTGGTGAAGAGAGAGAAAAACAAGCAGAGAGAGAGCGAGATGTCAAGCTAAAAGTCTTGTTGGGAGTATAAAGCTAAAGCTAAAGTCTTATCTTTTTCTCTTTTATTTTTGCTGTTTGGCTGTTTAGTAAATGCTGACTTGACAATTTACTTAAGCCTGCAATTTGCTTTTGATTCATTCTTTCACCCAATATTGTCTCATCCCCGTCGGTTAAGAGAGAGAAAAAGGAAGAAATTGCATCATAAGATATTTTGGCAGTGTGGTGGTTGGTGTAGTGTGTATTTATACATTATATAAAATATACATAAACCTTTTGAAATCAAAATTTGATAGTCTTAATAAAATTCTATTTGGATTTTGGTGCTGCTGAACCATATCAGTAATATTTACTTGCTACTCTATCTCTCTCTTTTCTGTTTGCTACAAAAATATACAGCCAAATTCATTTGCCTCCTTTTCAGTGGAAAATGCAAAGCACCCTGACTTGACTGTCTGGGTGGGTACTCCCTCGTTACTATCTTCTTCTTTTTTTCTACTAACAACCAAGCGCATAATATTCTTTATTGTGTATTTATACACATTTTATATATAATGCTGTGTCCTTTTCATTGATTCTGGCTTGAATTCGATACTCGTACGCTTGGAAAACTTTCACTTTTTACTTCTTTTATATTTTAAACCAACAACTCTTTTTCTCTCCCTCTTTCAAACAAAAGTCATTTTGTATGATATCAGTTATTTTTCAAGAGAGCCTGACATAATACTACATTCTCGGCTCGGTTGACTCTCTCTCTCGCTGCTGCTTTTTGCATAGTCTCATTTTGCTTCTTTCTCGCAAGCAACACAAGAGAAACAGTCGTCACTTCGAGTTTTTTTTTTCTTGGCTGCTTGCCTTCGACTTTGTAGCCTGCCCGCTGCTCCCTTCTCCTCCTTTTCTTGAAGTTCATCTCTCTGCACATCTGCTAAAATGCTATTCTAAAGGCAGCTGCTGGAAGGAAAAGGGAGAGACGTAGCAGGGGTTTGGCTAACGAAAGTACATGTTTAAAATTACAGCTCAACAAACGTTCACACAAAGAAGAAAAAAAACTTGGCTGGTTGGTAAGAAAAGTTGAAATTATAAAATAAAAAACAGCACAAAAAATGGAGAATGTAAGAAAATAAGTCCTTCAATAAAAAATGTTTTGTTGACTGTGAGAGACCGTTATAAATTGAGAATCCTTTTCTTGATTATTTTCCTAAAGGAATTTTTATTCTCGCTTTTCTTTTCTGTCTTCCTTTTTTACTCTGCCATAAAATTCTTCAAAATAAAAAACAGGAAATTTATCAATAGCATATATATGTATAACAGTAATTTATTTACTATTTTCCTGTTGTAACATCAAAGAAACTGTAAGGTCTGTTTGGATTCTACGTAAATTCTTGGTTCGTAATCATTCTGCTCATTAATGAAAACTAACGCTCCTAAGTTTTATTGCTTCAAGTCATGGACACTAAAAAGTGAGACTCGACAGTCTTGCAATTTTACCAAAACGTCTTGTTACAGTTCACTAAATTGCGTAGTATAAAATGCTTTGTTGTATCATTTAATACACAATGAGCCATGGGTCAGAACAGTAAAACTATCTGAACTTTATCATGTAGCATCCTAGTACAGTTTGGGAAATTACAATTTATAATGAAACTTTTTTACTTTTTATGTTGGTTTGCTGTATTTGTAATAGCGGGTAATTTCATCCCCAAGAGTTAGCATGTATCTTACTGAAGGTACCCACGGATAACCTGCATTGACCTTAAAACCATTAAAATATATGGTACATTACATGAACTATGAATTCACCATTGAACATCAAATATATAAAGTAAGGAATAGCCAAAAATGTCGGTTGATTTCATCAACTTGGTTTCCCAAAAAAATAATGGAACATTTTAAATGTAGATTTACTTTTATAATCAAAATGATGATTTTCAGCCAGAACTACCCAAAAATAAACATTACGCAGATTATTATTGTGTGAATGCAAACCTACACACAATTATGTTCTATATTCTTGCCGATTTATACTTTGAAAATGTTTATTGTGTTCACTTTCAGTTCAGTTCAGTTTGCATGTTTCATTTGTATAAAATAGGAAGTAGATAAAGAGTTAGTGAGTGTGAAAAATACCTCCATAATTTTTTAAAATGACTGTTTTATTTTAGTACATTCCGAATAATAATGTTTTCGACAGTTTGGTTTGATTTCGATGCATAGATACTAAATACGCATATATACATAGTACATTCATACGACATAAATATATGGGCAGGTAGGTAGACAAACCCCATTATTCTCGTAAGCTGTGAAATAGCAATAATAAAAATTTGACGCACCAAGTCGCTATGAAGTACTTTCGTGTACTCCGTAAACTTTCATTAAATTGGACATGTTCTATTCATTTCTCATGAATGATATTGGTCAATTGTACTTGTTCAAGAAAAATAAATTTCTTTGAAGTAAAAAAGGAAAAGAGCGATAAGGTTATTAGCTAAAATATTTCATGGTTTGTGAGGAAATGATTTGCGGGTATTTGAGCATATATATCATTTTTGTGGCTGCTAAAAAAGTAGTTGCGATAAAATTGCTGGATTGTATAGCATCTATTTATGATGTATTTAATAACGTATCGTACCAAAGCATTACATTTGTCGATTTTACTGTACTCACTTGGAGCACTTGCAGCTAAAGCAGCCAAAAAATTGTAAAAAAGTAGTTGTGAAAGTGGTAAGTGGCAATAACCTTCAGTGAAGCAATATGCTCTGAAAAGAGATAATGCCATGGGCCGTGGTCACATAATAGATACATTACCCAATACTCCTCTGAATGAATGGAATATCGGAACATGAATGAGAAAAGCGCACATTATTACTATTATATAGCCTTTTACGTACGTTAAAACATCAACGATTATATAACTAACCAGAACAGAAAAGGATGTTTCACTCTTTTTAAAAGCAAGTATATATCCACAAAATAAAATGCTTAGACTGATGTTTTTCTCTATAAGGAATATGTTAACATACGAAAATATTGAACATTTAGGTATCGAATGAAAATCACCGTGTTTCAAGATGTACATATTATGTCTTCACTATACTACTCTGTCGTATTCTCGTATCCTTTTTGGTTTTGAACAAAACAGATAGAGAAAGTTGGGAGAAGCAGAGGAGGAAACGACCAACATTAAACTCAAAATGCCACGAATCGCTTTTCTCTCTCTAAAGTGCGTAATGGTGATGCATATATGTACATAAAAAAGTGAACTGGATGCCTTGCCTGTGTGATAATGATGGCTACTGGTGATGTGGAGATGATGACAGTAGTAGTGGGTTTTATAAGTGTCTCTTTTTACGACAGCAATCTCACAAATCACTTCCAAAATACGAAGACCAATTTCCCACCTTTTTTCCAAATTTATCACGGTTTTGGGTACATTATAGATGATACAGAAATATTACTTGAAGAGCTAAAGTGAAATACATAAAGGATCTATAATATACATTACAATCTGACAATAAAACGCATTCTTTAGAGTATGCTATCATGCTTCATTCTACTGTACTGGAAAACCCGTGGACAAACTAAGATTTTGGTAAAACATCTTAACACTCAAATAGCTTTGTTAATTTTTTTCTCTAACAATAAGATGTACAACTTTACATGCATGCTGTAAATATATTCATTCTTAGAAGTCACCCACAATTTAAGCTATACTTCAACTTCAATAAAAGTAAATAATTTTCTCAAACTCATGCTTCAACATGTAATTTAGAATAGCTGAAATGTTTTCGTAATTCATTTAAGCAAAATTCTTCGTCTGAGCTGAGCAGCCAGTTTACAGTATCTACTACGTTTTCCTTGAACATATTAAGTATTTAACAGTTTTCGTTTGTATCACAGTTTTACAATTTGTATAGTTTTATGACTTTATGTCTGTGTCGCATATCCATGGTCAAATTTCATTGTAAAGAAAGGAGCTGAATACAAAAAGTCATTACTTGCTCTTTGAATTCTGAAATGAAGTCACTAATATTTACAAGAATTTAGGACAGGCCAAAGTTCTCTGTCCACTCCTCTCTTGCTGCATAAAATACATTTTTTTCTGTTTTGATCTTTGTCGATTCTGTGTATCCTTACGACAAATTAAGCCTTGTAGCATTGTTTGTCCACACAAAAACAGACGACAGAAAGAGAACAAATGGTGCTCTTACAAGAAGGGTCAAGCGGCAATAAAACTTCGTCCCGTCTATCTCGGCTGCCGGTGCTACTTCCTTACTTTTTTGCCCTTAGCCCACCCTTACATTTCAGTATGCTAGGTGTAGGGTTTGTACGTAACATCCTCACCATTGAACACCATAAAAAGTTAGAAAAATAATTCTGACGACAAAAGAAAAAAGACTTTTATTGAAGCAACTGGCACACCAAAAAGTCATGCCAAAGCCAAACGTTTTTTCTTCTGAAACTTCTTGAAATTGTACAAGATATACACACAAAGAATATTATACTGTCGAGAATGTTTGGATTTTTCATTTGGATGTACTTTAAAAAAGGCAAATAATTTACTTCTCAAAGTCTACTGTTTAGCTCAAGTGTGTGAGGATAAGGATGAGTACAAAAATGAGCAATTAAACTAATTTAAGCTGTTACTTCACCAATCAGTTACTGACTTGAATACGTGAACATTACAATGTGACGATTTTACATCTCAAGCATATCTTTTAATTGCAATTAAAATCTCGCGACAAATTTTAGTTAAGGTCTTACAAGGTTTACTATTTGTCTGCTAGGAGCTCCCAGCCAAATGAAACAAAGAAAACGACACTTTAAAACCTTCTGATCACGATGGTAAAATCATTTTGCTGTAAAATTAATGTTCACTATTTTTAATTTAACAACAAAATCAAAGCGTCCGACGCGCGCTTTACCTGCGTGCTAAGTCAGCTGCTGCTTCCAGGCGCGCTCTCCGGAGAGTTTCTTTCCGCAAACGCAACTCGTTTCTCTGCTTGGCTAGGCAGAGCACGGGCCTAACACGCAGATAAGGCGCGCGTCGGACGCTTTGTTTTTGTTGTTAAATTAAAAATAGTGAACATTAATTTTACAGCAAAATGATTTTAGAATCGT